>VMDO01014890.1:0-53025 GCA_007922755.1 Pedetes capensis | reverse complement strand
GCCCCCCCCCCCAGCATGACAAACTGACAGACATGTGGAAGATTAAGAGGTTGTTTTGTTGTTATTAGGTGCCATCCAGTCAGTATCTGATTCATACCAACCCTATGTGCAACAGATGGACACTATTGTCAGTGCTTCTCTGCTATTCATAGGTTTTTCAATGGCTGATTGTTTTGGGGGAGTGGGTTGCCTGGTCCTTCTCCCAAGCCTACAGCATGTCGTGTTCCCAGGCGGTCTCCCATCCAAGTACTAACCAGGCCCGACCCTGCTTAGCTTCTGAGATCTGACAGGATCAGATGTCACGGTGGTATCGTTACAGGCAATTATGAAGTTAGTATGCTATTATTCATGCCTGCACCTGTAGCCCCATGGCATCCGATCCCGACAGATCTCAGAAGCTAAGCAGGGTCGGGCCTGGTTAGTACTTGGATGGAAGACCGCCTGGGAACACCAGGCACTTAGGCTTGGGAGACGGATCCAGCAACCCACTCCCAAAAAACAAACTGCCATTGAAAGCCCTATGAACAGCAGAAAAGCACTGACAATAGAGTTTCACCTGTTGTATGCAGCGTCACTATGAGTTGGATACTGACTCAATAGCACCTAACAACAACAACATATCAGGAAAGAACTCCAAATTAGATATTGGCAGAATTTTCCAGAATTTTTTCCACATGCAATCAACAACAATGTATTGCATTTACAAGGTGTCCTTGAAATATCTAGTTCCCTAGAAGCAGAGACTGAGAAGGGGACTCATTAAAGTGTTCAGGAAGTTCTCAGGAAGAGAATGAGTGAGACAAAAGAGCAGAAAGAAAGGAAGCTAAGCAAGATATACTTTCTCAGCTGGAGACTAATTTCATCCTGGTCCCTTCGAAATCTCTAAAGCAAAGACTGCACGTCAGAATCAATGCCATCGTTAGGTGAGGCTGCCTAACTTTTTTCTGCTTTATCAATCATTCTTAGTCACCAGCTCTCCTGCAGGGGACCTAATGTGGGAAAAGGATATGAATGAAGAGAGGTGCTGTGACTCCTTGGTAGCCAATACTCACAACAACAGAGGGATGGTTGCACTGAGTCACTGAAGGATACCTGGGCAGGTACTAATAGCTTTCACCCAAAAAGGTAAAATTGTCTTCTGCTTTGTATTGTTATCCTGAAAAATGTTCTAAACTGTGTTGTACATAACAAATAGTCTTAAAATGTTTGTAATTGGCAACATCTCTAGTTTCAGTGCTACAGAAGTCTTCTCCCATATCATTGGTTTGTGACGGCCATTTTACTTGGTTAATGTTTACAAAAATGTTTACTTGGTAAAGTTTACAAAAATGCTTTTACCCCACTATCTTTCCAAAAAATGTCCAAGTGTATAAAAGTGTGTTTAATTATTAATGTATGTTATATTGGTAATACTGTGAATTAGCTTATTTCTCAAGCAAAGTCTATAATTTATACTTAGAATCCATCATCCATCTCTTACCCAAGCCTAGCCTCAATATGCAATCTGTCAAACAGACCTCATGAGTTAGGAACCTAAGCTTTCGGCTTTAGGATGAAAAATAATGAAAACTAATAGGGACTGTGAAGTTTCTGGCCTCATTCCTAATTTATTCAGTGGCACAGAGTCTGAAAAAGAAACCCTACAGCTCAGGTTATCTTCTCACAGAGCCACCAGGGTGGCTGGCAAGGTTTCTACTATCACAGCAGTGTTATCCTGAGTTACTCAGCCAGAGGAAAATTGCTTCCTAATGGAACCTTAAGCCCTCCATTCAATTTTCCCTTAAGGCTTGAAGAATGCAATCCTTAGAACTCATGCTAAGTAAGGCCTCTTCAAAAATTATACTCTGTGCTCATCTGAGAGTCAGAAATTTTCAATTATATTAGCCTCCCAGGATACATTTCAGGGGAAAACAGAACACAATTGTTTTGCTCACTTGTTAAACACTAACCATTTTGTTCCTAGCTCCATTACTTTTTCTTACTTTATCCCTTTTATGCAAATAACCAGCCCATTTTCAGTCTCCATTGAAATAAGTAAGGTAGTCTGTATGTATGGGAAACATGTGCCTTTGGAGTTTGCTTTCAAAATTATCTTTGGGAAGAACAAATTTTTTTGACACTTCAACTTTTCTAAAATGCTTCCACATCCATTGCTTCATTTGATTCTTACCACAAGCTTGCAAAATAGACAGGTGTTACAACCTTCAATTTACAGAATAGAGTTCAGAGATTACCTAACTTCTTAAAACCATATTGCTCAGAACAAGTAAAACTGAGACAAGAACCAGATTTCCTGTCTTTGTCAGATGCTATTTCTCCTCTTCCATGCTGCCTTTTTTAACTGTCAGCAATAGGCAGTTACCATTTCCTCCTTAATCCTGGGGATATTTGCTTTATTATTACTTTTTTAGTCAAGGATCCCACAAACTCACAACAGGATTTAGCAACACCCCACTTAGTATCATTCAGTACTGGTATTCCCTTCATGGATCTTCACAGTGTCTAATGAGGACCCTGACTTAATTGCCTAATCCGGACATGTTATTTTACCAGTCTGACTCCAAGATGCTCTGATGAGTCCCGAAACTGGCATGATATTTCAGTTTATTTGAATTTTATTGTATCACCCTTATGCTTTATTTCTACTGCACTTCAAAGTAATCTTGAGCATGCATAATATCACTTAAATAACACATAGTACACCAAAGTAAGAGCTCTCTGAATATTCCTTGTGCAACCACAGGAGGCCCCTTCCAAGCCAAAAGGCTGTGAATCTTATCTGTGGCTTCTGCTGTAAATTTTGATCTGGAGGCATATTTAATAGCTTTTCAATGACTATTGTAAAGGGAGTATTTACTCGAAATGATGTGTGCTTATATTATTTCTTTGCCAAATTGCTCCCAGCAACTAGAAAATCTGCTTGTACCTCTCCGTCAGTATCCTCCCTAGAAAGGAGACATTTTCTGTTTGTGTACTGAATGAAGTATTTCATTTTACTTGATGATCTTTAAAGTTCAGCCAGAAGGACAAACAACACATTGAATGATTCTCAACCTTTTCTCTACTAAGGACATTTTTATTATTTCACTCTTCTACTTGAAATATTTGTTCTGTCAAATGTCACCTTGACTAAGCAATTCTTCATTTCCTCATTTTTAGTAACAACAAATATGCATAATAATAGGAAATACATCAAACACTTAATTTTCTGAGCACTATTCAAATGATTTATGCAAACTTCTTTAATCTTCTTGACACTATTGGTGAGGAGTATTTTATCTTCATTTAACATGTGAGGCACACACAAATTAGGCACATGGCAGCAGATGGAAGCTGGGATTTGAGCACAGTCAGGTTAGCTGCAGGGTCAACTCTGAACCTCCACCTATGCTGTTTCCCACTTGTAATATCCAATTAGCAGTGGTCAGTGAAAGCATGTCCTCTTTTAATCTCAGGAAGGTGGAACTTGTGAAGGTCTGACCTCCTCCAATAGGCAGATACCCCGGAGTTGAAACACCATTCTCCCTGGACCCAAATTAGCAGACTACAAGTTCCACCCCTCCCCTTGTCAGCTTTAATCACTTTGGTACATCTTTCAAATTCCAAACCCTCTAAGTCTTATTGTAAAAATTGTGGTTGTTGTTAGGTACCATTGTGTCAGGTCTGACTCATAGCCATCCTATGTACAACACAGTGAAACTCCCTGATACTGTGTCATGCCTGGAACTATGTCAGTGCTTCTCTGCTATTTATAGGGTTTTCTGTGGCTGATTGTTTCCACATTGTTTTGGGAGTGGGCTGCCATGTCCCTCTCCTTTTTTTGTGGTGCTGGGGATCAAACCCAGGCCCTCAGAGAGCACACACTATGCACTCCACCAACTAAGCTAAACCCCAGCCCAGTGTAACAAAATAAGTATAGATTTCTCATTAACATGAATTTAGTCTGTCTACCTCAGCCATTGGGCCTGGGGTCTAGCTCAATTGATAGAACACTGCTCTGCATTCCCTGAGGCATTTTATGTGGTGCTGGGTTTGATCCTCAGCACCACATAAAATGGGAGAAGGATCTGACAGTCCACTCCTGAAACAATCAGCCCTTGAAAGCAGAGATGCACTGACACAGTGCTGGGCATGACACAGTGTCAGAGAATGTTTCATTCTGTTGTATACAGAGTCACTCTGATTTGGACTCGACTCAGCAGCACATAACAACAATAGCAACCTCATTCATTATTTTTCTTTAAAAATATCCTTCATAAACTGGGCGTGGTGGTGCACAACTTTAATACTAGAGGCTCAGGAGGCAGAGACAGGAGGATCGCAAGTTTGAGACCAGAGGCAGTCTACGTAACTTAGCAAAACTCTGTCTCAAAAAGTAAAAAAAAATGGGCTGGAGGCAGCAGCTCAGTGGTCCAGCACTTGCAAAGCATGCAAGCGTGAGACCTTGGGTTCAACCCCCAGTACCCCCTCCAAAAAAAATCCTTCAACCACAAACCTAATATGCACCAGGTATTGTTGCTGCCTCTTATCATTTGTTGTTGTTTTTGTTACATGCCATTGAGACAGATCTGACTCATAGCAACCTTAACTATAGCAGAATGAAACACTACCCAACACTGTGCTCTGCACAGGATCTTCTTATTTTGAGCCCATTGTTGCACTCAGTATGTTTCTTCTCATTTTGAATTGTGCCACATCAGCAAAAGGAGGTCCCAGGGGCTTTCCCTATTCCCATCATGAAGTTGACTCTACTTTAAGGAGGCAACTCTTCACCAGTCATCTTTTGAATGCCTTCTAGCCTGGGGGTCTCATTTTCCAACACTATATTTGACAGTGCTCCTCTACAATTCATAGGCTTTTCAATGGCTCATTGTTTGGGGAGTGGGCTGTCAGGCCCTTTTCCATAGTCTGTCTTAGTCTAGAAGCTCAGCTGAAACCTGTCCACCATGGGTGGCCCTGCTGGCATCTGAAGAACTGGTGGCATAGCTTTCAGCATCACAGCAATATGCAAGCCCCCACAGCAGGACAACCTGACATATATGTGGGGACTAGCTCTTGGCATGAAAATATAAGTAAGATGAGACCACTTCGCTGAAATAATTCTGAATCTAGGGTGGAGGCGCAGGAAAGTAACTACATTTTCACAGAATATCACAGGTTTATGCCTTAAGAGTCACTGAATTCTAGGGAAAAGCAGAGAAAGAAACGTGTTACATTTCTTTGGAGTGGGCAGGAGAAGTCAGCAATGTCATGAAAACATCATGGAAAACTACGTCTTGGAATGAGTCTCCAAAAATCAGGGCACATACCAATGGGGAAATGGGGAATGTGAAAATATGAAGATACAAAAGGAAAATATACATCCTAGTTTCAAGCACCTGTAAAAGTGTAGAAGATGCAAGGTCTGTGGGGAAATGGAGATTGAATCCTATACAGAACTCAAAGAGTAGGAATTGAGTAACCTGATGATGCATTTTGTAAATTCCAAAGCACCACCTACATGGATAATAGTGTGGATGATGGTCATTACTGAGTACACAAGCCATTACTGACCACCTGTGAAGGATACCCACACAATTCTATGTCTCTTTCTCAAATACACCTCCACAAAGCCAAAGGTGGGGAGATACTGGCACATGCCTAGATGTTGGCAACCTTAGAATGCAGGAGACCTTAAAATATGACAGAGCTCTTTAAAGTGTACTCCTGGTTGCTGTTTGCACCACAGACACATGAAATGATGGACCCATGACTTTCTTATCTCCTTTTTCTCCTTAGGATATCAAATTAAAGGCTACTGTTCATTCTAGTGCATCTACAGGAGCCAACCTGGTGCTCAGAGAGGAATTTAAAGACATCCAAGAGACCTGAAGAATCCAAAGTAAATACCTTTTAGTCCCTCTTTTGTAAAAACCTGAAGTCCAAGACAGGAACCGAGAGTATTCAGATAATTTCTTCAATATTCTACTTACCTTTGCTTTTGTAAATGAGGCAGGAGATAATTAGCAGAATACTTTCATTCAGGTCTCCTGGAAACACATTTATTCTCTCTTCCCTCACTCACTCTGCATTTTACTTTTAGAGAAGTTCAGTGAAAAACAGGGGAAAGCATTGTCTGGGGAAATAGCTCTGGCATAATAAATCCATGAAATTTTCAATGGGGCACAGGTGGGAGGAAGACAGCTGTTGCCTGTTTAGCCAAACATCATGTTTTTAAAAGGAAACTGTGTACAAATAGATCAAAATGATAGCTTTCCTGAATATTCCAGACAATTGACACAATTCTCCCTTCGACTTTGTTGATATAAGTGGAAGTTTTCTGGTCCATAAAGATGCTGTTACACTTCTTTTGCTTTTATTTTCTCATATATGAAAGGGAAATTTGGCAAATGTTCTTGTACTATGCTCACATGGGTTTGGTGATTTAATCTGTAAGCAAATGAACAAAATCTTTAAAAAATAATGCAGCTATAGATGGTTTTGTTACATGTATCGTCTGTTATATTAAATATCAAAGTCAAAAAATTTTCATGGAACAGAGGTTAGTTGTAAAGCCCTCAGGCTTTGGATGATAAAAGTGAATTCCCATGTCATACCAAATAAATTGGGATAAATATGTAATGAATTTGAAAAATGAACTCATATTTCAAGTTGGCTTCTATATAAATGTGAGTATATTATTTTAATTGATTTATTGCTATCTAAACCACCAAACTTAGTAAAAATAGTAACAATATTAACTCTTGTTCCTGTCTATTTTAAACTTTAAAATGGTTAATATCATAAGTAGTGTTTTGGAGACTACTGAATAAAACATGGTTAATCTCACAGGTAGCTTCTATTCCCAGTATCTCTTCCCAGGGTGGTATCTTATATGTGGGGAAGAGATAGATAGATTATGACCAGGCTGCCAAGCATGGGGGAAGGGACCCCTGACCTCATTCTTATCCTTGATCTTGCACTGGCTCATGTCTCCAGACCAGAGCTTAACTTCTGCTGGCATTTGCAGCTGCTGGTATAACTCTCAATTTGGATTCTCTGAGCTTGGTCAGGGCCTGGTATGAATTATGGAATGGCTTAGCTTCATGTCACCTTCATGTGCTCACCCACCTCTGCAGGTCAGGCTGAACTTTGCTTCAGTGACTCCCCTCTCCCCTCTCATGACATACAAGCTCATGGCAGAACTTTGCCCCTCAGCAGGGCATCCACACCACATAAAGACCACAGTCGGCTTCCCTGCCACACCGACACCCTGCAGACCCCTATATGACAACATCGTGCTCTTTTTCCAGGTAACTCTTATCTATCAAAAACACCTCCCTGGTGCCTGAACCTTCTCCTAAAAATGGAAATGCAAAGATTTCTCTCTTTCTCCTACTATTTCAAGTGATCTTAGGAAGATTCTAAATAATGGCTAAAGGGAAAGAAAAGTATTTTACCATAACAGAAAAATGTTTCAGAACGCAGTCTACTCTGCAGGATATCCCTTCCTCCCTTTGAAAAGCCAGAGGTCATTCACCCACATTCATTTAATTTATTTAAATCATGCATGGCAAGCACTGGGCAGGGCTGGCATCTCAGACATGAAAATCAGACAGACCACCAGAGGGTTGCATCTCTGATGCAGAAGACAGAGGCAGAGCCGCAATCAAATACAGAAAGATCTGCTGTGATGGAGGAGGCCCAGGGCACCAGGGATCACAGAGGAGGACACATAACTAGACTCTGGAGGCCAGGGAAGGCTGCCTGGTGAACCAAATCGAGAGCTGAGTCCTGAAAAAGAAACGAGAACTACCCAGGAAATGACAGCAAGAACATTTCATGTGAAGAGGCAGCATTGTAGAAAGATAGGGAGGTATAAGAGAATGTGGCTCATTAGCGGAACTGCCAAGTTACTTGGTATAGCTACCCTGCACATATTATGCATTCATCTTTCCTTTTCCCTCCTGAGAGGCTTTGATTTTGGCTTGATTTCCCATAGCTATGAGCAAAGGATTAAATGCAAGCAGAAATGAACAGGGTCATATGAAATGAAATAACTTGTAGGATGGATATCTTTTGGAGATGAAAGCAGAAACATTTTATATTGTTCTTTAAAAGAATATGACTTGGCTTCTAAAGACTTCAGGCTGCTTCTTGGTTTCACACAAAAGAATAATTGGCTATTGTTTTTGGTCTCTTTTCTCCTTGTTTTTCCTATCAAGAGAAACTTTTTTAATATTCTCTACCTATTACAGAACAGTAGGGAAGGTAAATCACACAGGAAATATTGAGCATTCATAAATGTCATAGAAACAAGGCACTCTACCTAAAGAGTGCATTGCTTAAACTATAGAATAATTGGGAAAGAATAATATTGAATATTTTTTTCTGGGGTAGACTATTTGTCTTTGTTCCTGCTTTTATACAAATGAAGATTCTTTAAAATATGCACATTCCACATTTACTTAGACCATGTAGAAATGAATATCAGTTAAGGAGAATAACACCAGCAGAGAGGAGTAGTTTTGGCACAGCATAGAAGTATGTTCAGAGGATGACAAAGCAGTAAATGTCTCCCTAGGAAATGATGCTAATTGAAATCATTTCTTTGGAATGGATGAAGCTTACTTCTCAACTAAGATGGATAAATGTTTATGTAGTTCATTAAAACCACTAAGATCATTTATCTTTTCACTCTTGTTGAGAGACAATATTTAGAAAGAAAGTGAACAAATTTATCAAAAAAAAGTTAAACATTTTAATTTGTCAAGGGAATCCCACCTGCCAGTATGCATGTAAAAAAGTTTAATTTGAAATCTTGGTTCTCTCTCATCCTGTTAAAATGATAAATATTTATTCCCACAAGAAAGTATCAGCATTTCTATATTTTAGAGAAAACAACTTTATCATTTTCTTTCATCACACTAGTCAACTTGTTTTTTCAAAATAATAGGTTTAACAGGTATTACTCATTCTTCATGTGAAGATATAATTAGATGTGTTTTCCTTCAGGTCTTAAGCAAATGAACATGCCTTTTGACAGAATGAGTTTGCGGTATGAAAGTGAGAGAGATCATAGAGACCAAGCTACGAGTGTTTATGAAGTCAGAGAGGTTCACCTACTAAGCCCCAATGTGATTTTTGCAACACCACAACTGCAGGCATGGAATCAACTCTGTCTTTGGGAGGTTTGGTAGGACTGGTGCCAAGAGTTCAGCTGACATGAAGAACTTAGAAGTTTCCTTTGTGAGGCTTTACCCTCAGAATAGAAAATGTTGTGAAGGTGCTCAGGTTGGATCCAGATATAACAAGCCAGAAATAGAGTGTGAAGAGAGAAGAGAGTATTGTAAGCCCCAAACAATGCCTGGATCTGAGATTGTTCTCTGACCTCACCAGCCAGTCCAAAATATGGGTTCTGGGGAAAGGGTCAAAATAGAAGAGCCAGAATCATTATACTCATTAAAGTACTGAGAATAAAAAGTAGTATCCTTAGGCTTGTACTAGAAATCACTTGTTATGTGACCCATTCACACATCAGTGGTTTGTGGTCTCCTTGCTTTATATAGAAATGATTCCCAGAAAACAAAAAGGATGGTCAGAAGACATAATTTAGCTTCCAGTCCCTCCTCCATGAAAACTTTGTAAGCTCCAAATACAGCCAGTTGATTAGGACATTAGAGACAATAGTACACGCAAAGAAAGTGAATCTCTTTTAAGATATCATGAGCCATTGCTCACAACATATCAGAAAACACAGATTTCTCTTTCAGCTAAGCTGGGCTCAGTATTAGGACATTAACTGGGAAGTACCTTATTGAACAATGAAGAAATGTATTCACAAAAGGAATAAAGAGGCAGCTGTTGTTGCTTTCACACCTAGACTTTGTTTTAGCTTTAGTGTGCAGAATTGGTGCTCTTCCAGTTATATAGGCCTCGCTTTTCTCATCTCTAATCCTCTATCATTATACTTTGTTGTTGTTCCTTAGGAATGGAACAAGGCTCTTGGGGTTGACAGCAATGAGACAAAGATATCATATTGATATATATTATGCTTTACTGAGACAAATGCGAAATGCTTCCTTACAACTGAAGAACAGAGGAGTTTGTTCCAGAAAGAATCACTGAGAAGAGATATTGCAAGTTAGCAGCAAGTCCCCATCTGGCTTCTGGGCCTGTGTTAGAAATCAGTGATTACAGGAGTGAAGGACTGAGAGTCATAAACTGCCTTCATGAGTTTTGGCCAAGAAGGATGGCCAGAATCTGACTCATCCACTCAAATGGGGGGCTTTTTAACACAAGGAGAAGTGCCTCAAGAACACAGGTGACAAAGTGTGGTCATAACCAAAGATAGCTCTTCCTTCATCAAATTGCCAGAAACTCATACAAATCTGGATCCCTGGGTATTGCAAATTGTAAGAGCAGCTAGAGTCAGTTCCTTTAGCAACACCAACGAGATTCTCAAGGAGGCCAGTGGTGACATGGCACATCTCTGAACCAAATCACTTAGAGGGTGATGTCTGAAGGGAAACAGGACCCCTAGTAGGAGCTGACAGACATTTTGCTGTGTGGAGGAGATTGTACCCAACATATTGCAGGCACAGCTAGGACCCCCTTCTGTAACCCTCAGAAATCTCTCCTACCAGAATGTAAACTCTATGAGCAAGGATTTGAGGATTTTAACTGATCAGTCATCTGTGTCTGGCACTTCCTGGGTGCTCAATAAATATTTGTGGAATAAATTCAAGATGTCTTTAGAGAGGCAGATTGCCAACAATTCATTAAGTTCTTGAGCTATTATAATATGATCACTAAAATATCTGTGGCATAACTTTGTGGACACAGACTAGTGATTTGTGTTTGTTTTGTGGGCAGATCAATTTAGTTTGTGTTACTCTTTAAAAGTGGCTTTCCTCTTTCTGCAGGGACTGGAGAGAGGAAGGCAATGAGGTCAAGGGCTGGGCATCATTTCTGCAGTAGCAGATGTAGGGTCTGCTTGGCGCCTCTGTTTGTTTGCATGTAAGTGGAGGCTGCCTCTCCTCAGTCAGCCTCACTGATCAGATAAAGAATGGCTATGAGCAGCCTCAACACCCTCTAGAATTCAGTTTTCCTTTGTATAATTGTCAAATACCAAGGCACAGCGATGTTAACAGTGTCCAAAGCTTCCTTTGAATCAAAAACTTCCTCACGCAAATCAGTACCAAGGCTCTGATATTCCTCATCAGGCAGTTCCTCAGCACAAGGTGCCTGTTCAAAATGCAAATATATTACCTTCAAAGGGTAACATATTAATCAATTACCAGCCATTAATACTACAACACAAATTAGTTTATCAGTCAGTCAGGGAGTGTGAGTTGCCTCAGGAAATAGTATATCAGGCAGATTTTTTTCATTTTTTCCCATCTTAGATGATTTTTTTCTGTACAAACAAAAAGTTGCAACAGAATAAAGAAACCTAAACAAAGATTAAATCCCCACTTTTCATTGTCTGACCACAGTGTAACTTTAACTGGTGTCTGTGTCTGGATCTCTTTTAACCTCTTATCCAAACTCAGAATCAGCTTCAATGCCAATGCTTGCCCTTTTTTCATGAATAATACATTTATTAAGGGCTTAATGTGTGCCAGGTACCATCCTAGAAACTTATGCAAATTAAATCCCATTATCTTTACAAGAGCTTGTGAAATAGGTACTATTTTTATCCCCATTTTACAGATAGGGAATTGAGATCTAGAGAAGTTAGGTAATTTGCCAAAACCAGTAAGTGATTGATTCAAACCTAAGCATTAAGCTCAGTTTTTTAACCCCTGAAACATCCTACGTACCAGTCAGAAAACTAAAGCTTCCTTAGTTAATTATTGTGGCCACAGTTCCTTAAACAATACATGGCAGTTTTAGCAGGTTGCCTGGGTCCTCCTAATTGCACTGTATTAGTGATAGGTATATTATCCTCATTGACATGGTCTCAGAATAAGGTCTGTGTCATTGTACTAGGCTTATAGTTTTGAAGTTCAAGAAGACTAATTTGCTCAAGTGCACATCATAAGTGATGAATATAGGTTATTAGTCTAGATCTTATGAATCTACATTCAGTACATTTGTTTATCTTCTTTTGTATCTGCCTTTATTGACAATGATTTTTTCAGTATAGTTTAAATAAAACACATGATCTTCAGTTTACTACCTTATTCATTTAAAGAAATTCACAAATACTTTCTCTTGTTACTAGGTATTTTTCATAATTATCATAGTATTGGCAGCCCAATAGTATGCTAGAATAATAAATCATAATGTACTTAAAATCTCTGGTTAAATCTTTTGTTTCCTTTTATATTTTTCTTCTATTATAACATCAGAAAAAAGACATCTGTGCAACATCGTTTTCCTTTTTAAATATTTCTGATTCAACATTACTCAGAAAAAAGAGTACCATCTCCTTGCAGACAGCAGCAGGCACTTCCCCAGCAGCCCCTACTTGTGAGCTGTTGTAGGACTTGGACTTTATACTGTGTGGCTGATTCAGTGGCATTCAGCAAACACAGCTGTGCCACTTCTTGCTAACAGAGAGTCCCTTCGCTGGAACACAGTCTCCTGGCCTTCCATTGTCATTTTTCTTATGGCTGTTACATGCAAGGATCCAAGCCTGAAACCCAAGAACGGTTGTCAGAGTTGGGCTTTAAATTGTGCCACATATCCAGGAATAGTGGGCTGCAGCTGTAGCCCTGTGGCATCCAATCCCGTCAGATCTCGGAAGCTAAGCAGGGTCAGGCCTGGTTAGTACTTAGATGTGACACCACCTGTGAACACCAGGTGCTGTAGGCTTGGGAGACGGACCCGGAAACCCACTCCCAAAAATCAGTCTGCCATTGCAAACCCCGTGAAGAGCTGAGAAGCACTGACAATAGTGGTTCGCCTGCTGTACGCAGGATCGCTATGAGTTGGATACTGACTCGATGGCACCCAACAACAACAACATCTGGGAACCAGGATGTAGTTGTTGAGCTGGCCCAACTTCTGATCACATGTCTTTCCCTAACTGTGCCTTCCCAGGGCAGGTAAAAAGCCGTAACTAATTGGACATGTTTCTTAGTACTATCACCAAGACAAAGTAAATTCTTAAAACTCATAGCCTGGTCTGTCCTCTGGAATATAAATTCCTTGACAGCAAAAACTGTTTTTGTTGGGTTCTCAGTATGATCCCTGTACCTAGCTGATATTCAAATACTAACTGATGACTGCGTCTGTTGAAGTGAGGGCTGTGCCTTATGCTTTGTAATCAGTTCAGTCAAACGACCACTTTCATTAAAATGAGCAATTGATGATTATAGGGGAGAGTTTGTGTACTTTGGATTGTATTACAGAAATTATTTATGCTAATTATTTTGTCTCATTCCATAACATTTTAACTAGGTGAAATATTGAATTTTTTCTTCAAAAAGTCACCTTATGGGTCACATAACAAATTAATAAAATGATTATTTTAATTACACTAATCTCACTGCATAGGTTTGAAAAAAAGGACATTTTCAAAAGTTTATTATAAATTATTCTCAAATTTTTCCTCCCATATGGAAGCACTCTGACTTAGAAACAAGATAAAGTTATCATAACATCTTTCCAAACAAACTACTGAATTAAAAACATTTGGATTCAACTATCAATATCAGAATAAAGGTAAATATTCATCTATCTTAGTTACAACCAAGAATGTTTCATTAAAAGATACAAAATACGATCTGTGCTCTTGAGAAAATATCTTATGGTCATTTGTGTTATTGCCATTTGGAACAGTTTCAATATTTAATTATTAACATTGCTTATATCACAATGATGTTCCATTTAACAGCTAAATATGATTTGTAACCCACTGAAAGATGAGAAATAGAAATATATTTTGGCAACCTTGAAAGATTAAAAAATAATTCCTGTGTGTTTACAGTCAATAACAAAAGTGAGTTATAAGCTAGTAAAAGTTCCTGCTAAATCATTTTTGGGTTATTCAATTTTCACAACATATAGAACAAAGTTCCTGAATACATATGTTATGATCTAAATGTAGAAGAGTCAATTGTAGAACTATTTAAATCACTTGAGACATGTCTCTGGAATAAAATTCCATGGAAATTTTCTGCTTTTCTCCAGCCCCAGAGTAGGATGTCTTTCCTCTGACAGGCCAAAGAGCATCAAAATTGCTGATCTTTAGGACAATACAATGGTTTCCAGGTTGTGGGGAGAAAATACACAAGGTTCTGTGAAGTTATATCCCAGCTTCTATATCAAATAAGGCCAAAGAGTCAGGCATCCCAGCTCTTCCACTCCTTCTCACCAAAGCAGCATTATACCTGTTTGTCTGGCAGATTAGATTTCCATCTAAAGAACTTTAGTTCTTTCAGAGAATAAATGTGTGCTGGGATTTAGCTCAGTTGGTAGAGTGCTGCGCTGCAGTCTCTGAGGTACTGAGTTCAATTCCCAGCACTGCAAAAATGGGAGACGGGCCTGGCAATCCACTCCCAAGGCAATCCCGAAACAGTCTGCCATTGAAAACCCTATGAAGGTTGCTATGAGTCGGATACCGACTCGACGGCACCTAACAACAACAACAAGAGAATAAATAGAGGCAGTGCAGAAAGCTAGTGCCATAATTTAATGAAGTTGTGATACAGAAGTCAAGTCAGCCATTTTTTTCTCTTTTCCATTTCTCTTGACATTCTAGACAAAACATAACTTCAGTACACACTTAAATGGTGACTTCAATGTATACACCAAAGGAGGGGTTAGTAGGGAACTAAAGAAAGACATTTAGGTGTTTAAGTGATTCAAGATACTAAGGTATACAGAGAAAGTGGAAAGGAGAATGGTGTAGCTAACAAAGTGATAAGGAAAACAAAAAACCTAAGAATCACAAATTTAAAGGAAATGAAAATACTCTCTTAATTTAAGCCTTGGTTCGGATATTTAATGTGGGAAATGTTATATTCTTCAACATTGATTTTGGCTCATCACAGCACAGATTTTTCATAGATCTTTTTCAACTGGGATTATAAACTAAAAAAAGAAAAGAGGCTAAGCCAGGAAATGAGACTCAAAGGAATATGGAATGAAATACAGTGTGAGGCTTCCAAAGAAACCCAGGTTTTTCTCTATTAGAATGTCTAATTTACTATGATAACACATTTTCTTTCAACAACTATTTATTAAGAGTCTACAACATCCCAAGCTATTCTAGGTCCTATATAACATGATGAATGGCATTATTGTCTCCATTAGAGATGAGAAAGTTATATAGTTGGAAACATTTCACCACTGCTTTCATCTCACACTTTTCTAGGTTCTTATATACTTTCTAATTGTCAATAGTATTTGTTGTTATTGTTGTTGTTAGGTGCTGTCGAGTCAGTATCTGACTCATAGCCACCCTCAGGGTTTTCAATGGCTGAGTGCTTCGGGATTGCCTTGGGAGTGGATTGCCAGGCCCTTCTCCCATTTTTGCGGTGCTGGGAATTGAACTCGGGGCCTCAGAGACTGCAGCGCAGTGCTCTACCCACTGAGCTAAATCCAAGCCCCAATAGTATTTATCATATACTTTTCAGTATAGTTATTTTTGCATGTATTATTAGTAGTACTAGACTATAGTAAACACCCTAAGTTACAAACCATGTCATGCTCCTTAGGTCTTGACATGTGGTTAGTATGTATTCAGTATCTATTTTGTTGGTGAATGAAATTTTTTAAAGCCCTAAAGATAAATACATTTAAATTTTCATAGGACATACCTTCAATAGTGAATGGAGAGCAGGTAGAGGGTGAACTTTCATCTCTACTTGCCAATATACTAGAATATATTTCAAGTTATATAGTGCCTTTCCTCAAAAAGATATTATATATTTATTTCCACCAGAGGCCAAGGAGGTGAGTAAAGTCAAGTCTTATTGACTGTACTTTAAGTATGGTGTATCTGAGTGGCTAAGATCATCTTCAATACTATTTTATAGGGAAGAAATCCAGGTTAAGCATAGTATGGCATTCTCAAGCTTGATATTTCAGCTCATTTTTTTCTTTTAAGTTTACATTATCTGATTATTAGCCAATGCACTTGGTCAGCCTCTATCTCCATTTCGGTCATCTAGGCTGATTATACAAAGAGAGAAGACTTCACATTATTGTTCACAAATCAGACAGATCTCTTCAAGTAGCTATTCAGTAATGAAATCTGTATGTTGTCTTGGGGAAATAAAAAGTAGCAAGTGAGAAAACCTCACTAATAAATAAAATAGTTAAATACAAAATACAATGAAAGGATCAAATATACTAATGTGATAGTCAATAAGATGGAGAAGAAAAGTACTTAAAAAGAGTAATTGCTGGGTGCCATGGCACACGCCTATAACCTCAGCAACTCAGAAGGAAGAAGCAGGAGGATTGTAAATTCAAGACCAGAGGCAGCCTACACAATGTAGTGAGACCCTGTCCCAAAATAAAAATTTAAAAAGGAGTGGGTGTGCCTGCATCACAGTGGTAGAGAACTTGTCTAGCATGTGCAAGGCTGTGGGTTCAAACTCCCGAGCACTAAAAAAATAATATAAAGATAAAAGAGAAAGAAGAAAGAAAGAAAAGAAAGAAAGAGAAAGAGAAAGAAAGAAAATAAAGAAAGATCCTCATATAACCCTTACAGAGTGATCATTAAGCTGGTAAGGACCAGTTCATATGAAATGCCAGAGAAAGAACATTCTACAAAGGAACAAAGGTTCTAAAGTAGATAAAATCTTGGGAGACAAAGTAAAAGGCCATATAAGCAGAGCATAGTGAAAGATACAAATTGACATTCTAGAGTTAAGTAAGCATCATTCCACATCAGGTCTTTTAGGCCAACATATGAAGTTCAGATGTAATTCAATGTGTTAGTAATCCACTGAAATACTTTTTTAAGCAGACAAGTAGAAAAACCTATTTTTAAATATCATTCTGGAAGCTATAGGGGGAATGGATTACAAAAGAGTAGAACAGTAAAAGAATAGAAAATCCAGGAGACTGTTGAAGTAGTTCCAAGTCCCACTATATTATGTGACCTGGATGGAGTGCCAGTCAGGGATGTGTAGAATGATGGGATACAGGATGTAATTTTGGGGTAGAATAGGAAACACTAACAGATTTGAAATGGTGGGATTGGCAGAAGAAGGATCACAGGATTATTTCCAATTTTCTGGATAACATAGCTAGGAAGAAGACTATGGATGGAACAGGATTCACAAGCCTGGCACTAAATCTGTGATGTCCATAAAACATCCAGATGAAGATGTCAAATGGGCAGTTAGATGAATGAGATAGGAGATCTAAGAAAAGATTGGATCCAAAGATATAAATTGCAAATCATCAACATACTAAAGATATTTTATTCAATGGGAGGACATAAAATCTACCGTATAAAGCCACTAGAGTAAAAAAAAAAAAAAAAAAAAAAAAAAAAAAAAAAAAAAAAAAAAAAAAAAAAAAAAAAAAAAAAAAAAAAAAAAAAAAAAAAAAAAAAAAAAAAAAAAAAAAAAAAAAAAAAAAAAAAAAAAAGGTCTGTTAAACACTGATGAACTCAAACACTTAGAAAACAGACTAGAAGAGAAGAAATCAACAATAGAACTTAAAAGAATGGGGCAAATGAATAGGAATGGAATTAGGAAGGAGAGAGGGTACCAAAATAAGAAAGTGTTTCAGGAAGATCCTCAATGTCATACATGCTGAGAGGTCAAGGAAGAGGAGGGAAGCACTTGGCAATGTGTGTCAGAGATCTTTTTATTTTTATTGGAAATTTTTAATGTACAACTTAATGTGTTTCATTCTGACATGTATTTCATTGTGATATTTCCATATATGCATTTCATTGTACATTGCACACATAACTTCCCCATTTCCCTCTTGTGCTCCTCCTCCCCCATCTACCAACCCCCACCAATGGCCTCCTTTCTACTTGCATGTCTTTTTGTGGGAATATTTATCTATACCCGTGCATCCTGATTATGATTTAAGTCCAAACTTTTTTCTATAGTGATCTATCTTTTTTCATTATCAGCAATATTACATGAATAATCTAGTCTGTTTGCATTATTACCATCCTTTGGTATTGTTGGTATTATTATATTTATTTCCTTAACTATTAAAGCTGGGCTGTTTACTTTGAGGTCGACCTCTTTCTCATTCCTCACTCCTCCTTGTCCCTCCTCCCTCTCCTGTCTTCTCCCATCATTGCTTCCTTTTGCTTGATCACTCACTCCTTCTTTCCTCTCCTTAAATTATCCCTTCTCCACTAAGTTTACATAAGCTTTTTATTATGTTCCAATTTATGTATAGGATCTTTTCCTTCTTTTAAGTTTGATTCAGCTCCCACATTTAGTGAGAATGTGTTATTTCTCTTTGGGGGCTTGTGTTCATTCACTTAAGATAATTTTCGCTAATTCCATCCATTTTGATGCAAATGACATTATTTCTTTTTTTTTTTTTTTTTTTTTTTTTTTTTTTTTTTTTTTTTTTTTTTTTTTTTTTTTGATTGCTGAGTAGTATTCCATTGTGTCAGAGATCTTAATAAGGACAATTTTGGGGAAAGGTTAGAAGCAGAAGCCAGATTAGAGCAGGGTTGATAAACAAAGAGAATTGACACATCATACTTTGAGAACTCTTTAGAGAATGTTGGCAGTAGAAGGGCCATTCATTCATTTGGTTCTTTTATTCATGTTTCTTATTCAATTAATTAAGCAAAGAATATCTAATTTTAGCAATGTCCTGATGATCCCTTCAGATAGATGAATTGCAAAATGTATTTGGAAGTAGTGGAAAGACTTGGCCTGATACATAGAATAGTCAACTGGTATTCAAATAATTGCGAAAGAATGTATGTCCAAAGCTGAATGATTTTTTTGTTGTTGTTTTGTTTTTAAAGCAGGTGATCTCAAGCCATTTTTCTGATAGCAATTAAAAGGTAGGACTATTTTTCTATTGAGGCAATAACAAACATGAAAATAAAATGTTATAATGAGAAAATAAAAGCATTTGTACCTTTCTTACGAACAGAGTATGCATAAACTAATTCAAATAAAGGTTGTTTTGGATCACTGAGGAGCACAAGAGATGCCAACCTTACGTCTTTATTCTCAAGATGCTTAAAATGAGACATAAGCACTTTTAAATTGTAAAGCATCTCTATGAATGTTAGAGATGATGAGTGGTGAGAGTTCTAAGAAGAATACAGGTAGACCACTTTGATATATTTGCATTAAATATTCATGTTAAAATCAAGTTTTATACATATGAGTTTTTCTATAAGTACCTGACAAGATTGTAGAATAGAGTAAAACAAATACTTCATCGATTTAACTCCTCTTGTAAAAATGCTTGTTTTTTTTTCCTGAAAAAAAAAATACCCTTCAGAATGTTCTTGATACAGTGCTTTCCAAAATTTTCTTTTTATCCAAATACAATTTCTATAGGGATTATCATATACAATAATAAAAACAAAGGTTTTAGTTTATAGGTTTTTAACTCGCAAGTAATGGATAACATAACTAATAAATGCTTAGAAAATAACAAATCTAAGAATTTTTATTTATTGTTGTTGTTAGGTGCTGTTGAGTTGAGTCTGACTCATAGCAACCCTATGTACAGCAGATTGAAACACTTGCCGATTCTGTGCCAGGCAAACCATCTTATTTATGTTTAAACCCATTGTTGCAGAAACTGTGTCAATCCATCTGGTGGAGGGTTTTCCTCTTTTGTGTTGACCTGCCAACCTCCCAAACACTATGTCCTTCTCCAGGGATTGACCTCTCCTGACTACATGTCCAAAATATGTAAGATGCAGTTTGGCCATTCTTGCTTCCAGGGAGCACTCTGGTTGCACTTCTTCTAGGACAGATTTGTTGGTTCTTCTGGCAGTCCACGGTATATTCAATAGACGTCTCCAGCACCACAATTCAAAAGCATCAACTCTTTTTCTGTCTCTCTTGTTCAATGTCCAGCTTTCACAACCATACGATGCTACTGAAAATACCATGGCATGAGTCAGACTCACCTTCGTCTTCAATGTGCCATCTTTGCTTTTCAATACTCTAAAGAGATCTTCTGCCACAACTTTTCCTAGAGCAATGCATCTTTTGACTTCTTGACTGCTGCTTCCACGGGTGTTCATTATACAGCCAAGCAAAGCAAATTCTTGGACAACCTCAATCTTTTCTCCATTTATTGTGAAGTTGCATGCTAACCCAGTTGTAAGGATTTTTGTTTTGTTGATGTTTAGTCATAACCCATATTGAAGGCTATGATCTTTGATCTTCATCAGTGAATATTTTAAAGCCTCTTCACTTTCAGCAAGCAGAGTTGTGTCATCTGCATAACGCAGGTTGTCAATGAGTCTTCCTCTAATCTTGATGCCACGTTCTTCCTCATAAAGTCCAGCTTCTCAGATTATTTGCTCAGCGTATAAATTGAAGAGATAGGCTGAAAGTATACAGCCCAGATGCACACCTTACTCAATTTTAAACCAGGCAGTGTTTCCTTGTTCTATTCGAACAACTGCCTCCTGGTTCATGTACAGATTTCTCATGAGCACAATTAGGTGTTCTGGTATTCCCATTTTCCGAAGTGTTATCCATAATTTGCTATGATCCACACAATCAAATGCTTTTGCGTAGTCAATAAAACATAAGTAGACATCTTTCTGATAGTCTCTGCTTAGCTAATATCCACCTGACATCAGCAATGATGTCCCTGGTTCCCCGCCCTCTTCTGAATCCTGCTTGATTTTCCGGTAATTCCCTGTCTATATAGTGCAGCAATTGCTTCTGAATGATCTTTAGTAGAATTTTGCTTGTGTGCAATATTAATGATGTTGTCCGATAGTTTGCACATTCAGTTGGATCCCCTTTTTTGGAAATAGGCACAAATATGGATCTCTTCTAGTCAGTTGGCCAAGTAGGTGTTTTCCAAACCTGTTGGCACAAACATGTTAACACCTCCAGTGCTGCATCTGTTTGTTGAAACATCTCTATTGGTATCCCATCAATTCCTGGAGCCTTGTGTTTCACCAGTTCTTTTAAGGCAGCTTAAACTTCTTCCTTCAACACCATTGGTTCCTCTTCATATGCAACCTCTTGGAATGGTTGGTCATCTACCAATTCTTTCTTGTATAATGACTCTGTGTATTCTTCCCATCTTCTTTTGATGTTTCCTGCATCATTTAATATTTTCCCTGTAGAATCTTTCACTACTGCCACTTGAGGCTTAAATTTTTTCTTCACTTCCTTAAGCTTGAGAAACACAGAGCGTGTTCTTCCCTTTTGGTTTTTTACCTCCAGCTCCTTGCACATTTCATTATAATATTTGTTTTTGTCATCTTGAGCTGCCTTCTGAAATCTTCTCTTTAGTTCCTTAACTTCATCATGTCTTCCTTTTACTTTAGGGGCTCTACATTCAAGGGCAAGTTCTACTGTCTCTTTGGACATGTAATTTGGTTTTTTCTTTATTTCTTGTCTTTTTAAGAACTTTTTGCTCCTTCTTGAATGATATCTTTTATGTCATGCCACAACTCTTCTGGTCTCCTATCATTTGTGTCTAATGCATTAAACCTATTTTTGAGGTGGTCTCTGAACTAAGGTGGGATATACTCAAGGTCATACAGTGGCTCTCATATACTTGTTCTAATTTTCTTCAGTTTCAGTTTGAACATACATATGAGAAGTTGATGGTCTGATCCACAGTCAGCACCTGGTCTTGTTTTGACATTTTGTACAGAGCTTTTCTATCGTCTCTTTGCACATATGTAGTCAATTTGATTCCTGTATGTTCCATCTGGTGAAGTCCATGTGTATAGTCTCTGTTTATGATGTTGAAAAAATGTATTTGCAATGAAAAGGTCATTGGTGTGACAAAATTCTATCATGCGATCTCCAGCTTTGTTTCTGTCACCAAGACCATATTTTCCAACTACTGAGCCTTCTTGTTTGTTTCCAACCTTTGCATTCCAGTTACCAGTGATTATCAGTATGTCTTGATTGCATGTTTGATCTATTTCAGATTGCAGAAGCTGATAGAAATCTTCCCTTTCTTCATGTGTGGCCTTAGTGGTGGGTGCATAAATTTGAATAATAGTCATATTAACTGGCCTTCCTTGTAGGTGTATGGATATTATTCTATCACTCACAACACTGTATTTCATGACAATCTTGAAATGTCTTTTTTGATGATGAATGCAACCCCATTTCTCTTTAGCTTATCATTCCCAGCATAGTAGACCATATGATTGTCTGACTCAAAATGGCCTACGCCGGTCCATTTTAGCTCACTGATGCCTAGAATGTCAATGTTTATGTGCTCCATTTCTCTTTTAATGATTTCTAATTTTCCTAGATTCATACTACATACATTCCATGTTCCAATTATTAATGGATGTTTACAGTTGTTTCTCCTCATTTTGCGTCGTGCCACATCAGCAAATGGAGGTCCCTGGGGCTTTACTCCATTTCCGTCATCACAGTAGACTCTACTTTGAGGAGGCAATTCTTCCCCAGTAGTCTTTTGAGTGCCTTCCAACCTGGGGGGCTCATTTTCTGGCACTATATCTGACAGTGTTTCTTTGCTATTCATAGGGTTTTCAATGGCTAGTTTTTTCGGGAGTGGTTCGCCAGGTCCTACTCCCTAGTCTGTCTTAATCTGGAAGCTCAGCTGAAAACCTGTCCACCATGTGTAGCCTTGTTCATTCATATGTGAGGTACCAGTGGCAGAGCTCTCAGCCTCATTGCAACACACAAGCTCCCACAGTGCAGCAAACTGACAGATGTGTGGGGGAAGAATTCTTATTTAGTACTTACTGTATGTTGTGTGGCCTGCAGCTATACCACTATGGCATCCAATCCTGTCAGATTTCAGGAGCTAAGCAGGATCAGGTTTGGTTAGTACTTAGATAGCAGACCACTTGGGAACACCAGGTGCTGTAGGCTTGGGAGAAAGACCCAGCAATCCACTCCCCCAAAATAATCAGGTATTGAAAACCCTATAAATAGCAGAGAAGCACTAACAATACTGTTTTACCTGTTGTACGTAGGGTCATTATGAGTTGGATACTGACTCAAAAGCACCTAACAACAACAACATATCTTGTGTGGTGTTCTACACAGAGATAGATAGATGATAGATAGATAGATAGATAGATAGATAGATAGATAGATAGATGATCCAGCTAATTCTACCATAATCCTATGAGGGAGATATATTCTCATTTCCATTGGATAAATGAAGAAACTGAGGAATAGAAGCATTAACTGTCCCAAAGCATCACAATTGATAAGTGTGTAGATGGAATATAAATATAGGTGGTCTGGCCCAGAATTCTTATTCTTAAGCAGTACATTCTACCTTACAAAATTTTTTGGCTCATCTATTGAAAAATTTTAGAGTTAATGCTAATTCAAAGGAAGCTTGATCTAACGGTTAAAAGTGATGTTTCCAGTAACCCAATCTTGTTCTTGCATCCATGGTATTTTCCCCATTCTCAAATATTATGCTATGTTCCTTCCAACTGCTCTCCCATCTCTAGAGTCTCATGCTGCAAGTAAAGTTACTATAGACAATGCAGAACTCAAATCTACCCAACATAACTTCTATGGGAATAAGGAGAAAACTACTCCTTTCCAAAATCCCAGCACACCTCTCCTTACATAGTGACAATTACAATTGGATTATGTGACTATCTGAGAAGCAATTATCATGGCTGATAAGGTGGGATATAGCAATAACCTAAATCAATTGGAGCCTAACTATGATGCACAATGAGGAATGGGTGGTTCCCCAAAGCAAAAGGGGGACATTGTTCCTGGAATGAATAGAAACGTAACTTGCATGGCAAACATACAATATCTTCCAGATCCATCTTCTTCTTCATATATGTCATGAGAACAACTATAAGTCATATCCATTTTCTATATTCACCTCTTATATTGGAGAAGAATTCACTTAGGTCTGTTAGGTCTTGACATAACTTCTCATAGTATAAGACTGAATATAGTCTACACCAGTGCCACCCTGGCATCTGATCTCGTCAGATCTGGGAAGCTAAGCAGGATTGGGCCTGGTTAGTACTTAGATGGGAGATCACCTGAGAATATTGTGTGCTGTAGGCTTGGGAGAAGGACCTAACAGACCACTCTCAAAACAGTCAGCCAGCAAAATCTGTATGAATAGCAGAGAAGCACTGGCATAGTTCCAGGCATGGCACAGTGTCAGGGGATATTTTGTTCTGTTGTACATAGGGTCGCTATGAATCAGATGCTACTTGACAAGACCTGACAACAACAACAATGCTGAATATAAAGTGTAATCACTATTATTAACATTCCAGTTTCTCAATAATAGAGAAAGAGCAAAATGACTAAAGTTTACTAAACACTGAAATTTTGGAACACTTTGGCTTTCCAAATGCATAGTGGTAAGCAGTTAGTAGAACATACAGGTTTAGTATCCTTTATTCAAAATGCTCAGATTTAAGATTTTTCAGATTTGAGAGTATTTACACATACATAATGACATATCTTGGGGAGGGGACCCAAGTATAAATAAGAAACTTATTTATGTTCCATATATACTGTATACATACAGCTTTTTAGTGTGCTTGTATTTTGACTACAACAATCACATAAGGTCAGATGTGAATTTTCCACTGGTGGTATCATATCAGCTCTCAAAATCTTTGGAATTTGTAGTGTTGCAGATTGTGAATATTTGGATTAGGGATGTTCAACCTGTACCATATTTGCCTAGTTTTGAATATGAAGAAATATCAGACAAAGCAGTGAGGAGTCCCTAGACAACCAATTGTCTATACCTTATTCTATCTCTGAGAGAATCATCTTGTCCAAGACCCTCTATGGCCACTTCAATAGGGCTTATAACACGAAGTCCCTTTCTGGGATTATAACTTTTAACATCCTATATCCTACTAGAGGGGCTGGGATTTGGCTCAGTTGGTAGAGTACTGCACTGCAGTCCCTGAGGTCCCAAGTTCAATTCCCAGCACCGCAAAAATGGGAGAAGGGCCTGGCAATCCACTCCCAAGGCAATCCCGAAACAGTCAGCCATTGAAAACCCTATAAGGGTAGCTATGAGTCAGATACCAACTCGACGGCACCTAACAACAACAACAACATCCTACTGGAACAGGAATGAGATCCTAGGAATTTCCTGAGGCATGAAGCAGTAACTGACCATTATAAGTGAGGCTTAGAATTTACCTGGTGATATAACTCCCTTAAAGTTTGTTTTCCAATTTATAATGTTTGGGAAACTCCCTTAACTGAATAACTGAATCCATAGATGTTTTGAGTCTCTGTCTAGAACTTCCTATGCAGATTGGATGCTACAGGTTTCTGTTCTCTGCCCTTTACTGACATGTTAGGCAAATGAGCTCTTTCTTGACTT
The DNA here is from genome assembly GCA_007922755.1 of Pedetes capensis. Taxonomy (NCBI): domain Eukaryota; kingdom Metazoa; phylum Chordata; class Mammalia; order Rodentia; family Pedetidae; genus Pedetes; species Pedetes capensis. The sequence continues at coordinate 27,600 of VMDO01014890.1, read as the reverse complement.
AGGGCAATCCAAATAATAGGCTGAGCGTGAGGCATCACCCATTCACCACTGTCTATGTATGTCACCTACATAGTAACTGATGGTATATATGGACCATTTGCCATATACCAGGACTATGCTAAGCACTGATATAAATTAACTCACTTTTCACAGCTTATGAAACAAGGTCTATTATTATCATCCCCATTTTACCAACAAGAAAACTGAGGCATAGCAAAGTTATGTGACCTTCTCAAGCTAATAAGGGCTAAGCTAGGATCCAAACTGTGGAAGCCTGGCTTCAAAGTATACATTCATGTAGGTTTCCCCTTACCCTCTTGTATGTTCTCCCCCATCCCACCTCCCATCAAAGACTTCTCTATCATTTACTTGTCTTTTTATGGTAATATTTTTCTATATATCTTTGGGTTCCAGTTCTGTTTAAGATAGAAACTTTTCCTGCAGTGAACTTTGTTTTTACCTTGTCAAAACTATTACATGCATTTTCTAGACCATCTATAATAACACCATTCTTAGCTTTTTTCTCTTATTATGATCCAACATTTGTATAGGATTTTTTCCTTCTTATAATTTTGATTCAGCTCCAACATATGAGTGAGAACATGTGGTGTTTCTCTTTCTGAGCTTGTGTTTATTCACTTAAAATTTTCTCTAATTCCATCCATTTTGATGCAAATGTCCTTATTTCATTTTATTTTATTGCTGAGTAGTATTCCATTGTGTATCTGTTCCATAGTTTTTTTATCCATTCTTCTGTTGAAGGGCACTTTGGTTGATTCCATATCCTTGCTATTGTGAAAAGTGCTGTATTGAACATGGAGATGCAGGTATCCCTGTGGTATGATGACCCATCTCCCTTTAGATAAATTCCCAATAGTGTTATAGCTGGTTCATATGGTAGATCTATTTTCAGTTTTTTAAGATACCTCCATATTGATTTCCACAGTGGTTGGACAAGTTTACAGCTCCACCAACAATATAAGAATGTTCCCTTTTCTCTGCAACCTCGCCAGTATTTGTTGCTATTTGTTTTATTGATCTTGGCCATTCTTACTGGTGTAAGGTGAAATCTCAGAGTTGTTTTAATTTGCATTTCCCTGATAGCTAGGGATATTAAGCATTTTTTCATGTGTTTCATGGCTTTATGGACCTCTTCATTTGAGAACTGTCTCATAATGTACAACAAAATGCATATATGGAAATGTCACAATGAAAAGCATGTCAGAATGAATCACATTAAGGTGTACATTAAAAATTTCCAATAATAAATAAATAAATAAATATACAGAGAGAGTAGAAATTATTCAACTCAGAAAGTTTGTGTAAAGTATTATTTCATGGATCTTTTATGTTAGTTCTGTATGTTTGTGTGTATTTGTGTGGCAGCCATGATATAAAATATATTTCTCAGTGCAGAATAAAAATGTTTGGCTATTGTTAACAACAAAAAAATATGCATTCATGATTCCAGTACTGCTCTCTGTCCACTGTTCTCTATGGGCACAATGACCCCTTTGTCTACCACAAGTGCTACTGGGGACCCTGATAAATCAGGCTTTTTCCAAGCCCCAAGTTGTCTCCTACTTTTCCCTTACCTCTGCCTTCTGGGATTACTCACTTATCACCTTGGACTGCAGACTATTGGCAGAAAAGATCTTCACTCCTCTTTCATACTAAGACAAACCAGCTTCATCTCAAGCTTGGGTCTTGCTTCACAGGACTGCATTTCAATAAGTGGATAACTTTCCAATACTCTGAACTTTTATATTACAAATTCTCTAAACTATAACCTAGTCTGCACACTTATAAGTTCTAAATATGTTTAAATGACAATTTCTCATGTTGCTTGGTTACCCCATAATCAAGCCTACTCATTTTCTTTTCACCATTCACTCAAATTTACCATCATCAATTGCACATTTAGGAGCCAATCACTTACCACTCCCTATTCTGAGCAACAAATTCTGTATTTGTGATGAATCCTTCTTAGCAAGTGATAGCAAACCAACTTTAACAGGCTTACTAATAAATAAAATGCACTGGGATAAGGGCTTCAAAGTCCTCAGGTATTTCTAGTTTGGGGAGTACAGCAAACTACAACACAGACATGTCATTAAGAATTCATTTTCTCTTCAACTTTTATTTCTGTGTTTTAAGCTGTTGGCTCCATCCCTAGTCTTCACACAGAGATTTCTGCTCTCTTCAGCAGGCCATTCCCGGTCGTCTTCTGTCTTTAGTAAAATGGCTAGAGTGGCTTCAGCTCTTACTTCAACCTGCACCACCCAGGCTAAGATAAATAAGGCTTTCTTTCTTTCAAGGCACAGACATGTCTTGAATGCATTGTCTCTGATTGAAATACTGGATGGATCACAGAAAGAGAGTATGATGTTTGACTAAAACCATTAAGACTCCACCACAGAACAAGTGGCAGGGAAAGTCTCGACATGACAATAAGAGATGGAGTTTTTCCAAAGAAACTCCCAGAAAGATGGGGAATGAATATTATGACCTACAAAAGAGAAGTTGGTTGCAGCTACATAGGATCAAAGCCACATTATTGACTAACCTGTCTGAAAACTTTCATGGCTTGAATAGAGGTAGAGGAGAGAATGTAAACTAGTATCTCAACAGAGGTGTAAGCCACTGCTCTAAGATGTTTTATCTAGGTACTTTGTTCTGCAAATGCCAAATTTAAATATTCCCTTTTCTCATTTATTTTCTATATCTTTGCTTAAAGAGTTATTTCTTGCTGTTCTAATTAGGAAAGTAAGCTTTTATGTGCCTCCCCAAAGATATTCTATGATGTACAAATAAGTCTGATACATGAAAGACTCACCTATATATTTAGAAATAATCACCATAAATCTAAATTTGTACCAGAAAATTAAATATAAATAGATATAAAGTTCTTTGATCTACCTTTCCAATATAAGCAATGGGTTATCTAAGCATTAGTAACTTCTTAATTAAAATGAACTTTTTTGGTCTTCCCACTATTGAATGAAAATTTTCTAAATCCATATTATTTCAAGTAGAATAAAACACAGATTATATTTTCATCTTTATCTAGTAATGCTTGGATTAAGTAATCCAATGATATAGTTTTTATCAGATTATTATATCATATCAAATTTATAATAAAAAGAAAATGTTCCTATGTGTGTATGTATGTGCATGTGTATATAATTTCTTCTCAACTTGAAAAAATATCTCCATGTAATAGTCTTTGTACTAAATGATGAATGAATAGAGCTACTTTTAAAATTATACATTTGGTGTCTTTGGGTTTTAACCCTAGAGATGATGTTTGACTCCTTAAGTCAAATGTGTTTGAATAACTAATTCTAGATTCACAAATAGATATCAAAAATATACCAAAATAGGATAATAGTTGTATTTAAAAGGAGAGCTTGCTAGGATGGATAATTTTAGCATTTATAATTCATTGTAAGATCCTATCTTACTTAGAATACTTTGAGGATCCCAACAGTTTCTTTCACTTTTAATGTTTGTGACTTCCTAGCAATAGTGTAAAGCTTTCCTATTCTGAGCATTGTGGACTCTTGGAGATCTGTTTGGGGAAGTCAAATCAGAGAATAAACTCACTGGGCAGGATTAGGATCACCTGCAAGGGACAGTTTACTACCTGTCTGAATTACTGTTATACAGAGCCATCAGAGGCTAAATATAGTCATTTAGGGGAAGGAGATGGCTAAAAAGCATATATCAAAAATACAGAGAAACTAATCCATGTTTTGAAAGAGGAAAGTTCAAGATTCAAAGTACAGACAGGGTGAACTCCACAAATATGGAAAATAGCAAAAGCAGAAATCTTTTGTCAGAACATGGCAAAAGAAACTGATGATAGGGCACCTGCCTTGCATGTATGAAGACCTGGGTTTGATTTCCAGCACTGGGAGAAAAAGAAAAAGAGAGAGAGAAAGAGAGAAAGAAAAAAACTGATGTACCCCCATTTCCCAGGGATGAAATTAATGCAACCTAAGTGTGCTTCTTTTCATAAATCCCTGTGAAAGTCTAGGCAGGAGATCAATATTGAATTCATATGATCCTTGATTTTTATAGACTTTTCAAAAGTAAGATATTTTAATATCACTTCTTAGCCTTTTAACCGAGATCAAGTGTGAACACATTTTAAGAGTAGTCAGTCAGGACTTCTGTCTCTGCCCTCTGACTCCCTCCATCACCATTTTCCTCCTGTCAGTTGCTATTAATGTAGCTGTGGGCCTAGCAAAAGGTCCTTTCAGTTGGATTTTCATTTAGTTCATCTATGAAGAATACATGAATATTTGAATTGATGTATAATTCCCCAAATTTGGCAACCTCTAAAAATGTACATGATACAACCATTCATAAGTTGTGAAATTGCCAGAAACTTTTCTACATTATCAACTAAAACAAAAGCACAAAATTCTGTGCTTCTTGTCCTGGCAGAATAACTGGATTTAGACTTAATCTTTCATTATAAAAAAAACATATTACTGAACAAAATATATGAAATAACTGTTTTAGGCATTAGACTGCAGATGGGTCTGTAATTCTTGAGAGCAGAAAAGCACATGGTTGAACCTACATTTGCCTTGGCTTTCTCCCCGGGAGCAATTTCCCAGTCATGAAGCAGGGAGATGAAGGCCCAAAGAAAGCAATAATCTTGCCGAGTTGAGAAGGCACAGATTGGAGAGCAGATGCTGAGATGGCTGGAATTTCCTGAGTAAGATTCCAGAAAGGAGGGAGCTACCCAGAGAAGTAAGCATGGGGCTTTCCCCTGGGTCTTTGGAGGCTGCTGGGCTGCACATGCTCAAACCAAAATTCTACAAAGCCTGACAGAAAGTAATGGCTCTGGGATCAAAAGCTGAACTGAGATGGCTGATGTCATGTATTACTGGAAGACTCTGGAATTCTCACTAAAATGGAGGGGACAGATCTTATTCATCACCATGGTCACTTAGTTTGAGACCCTAAAAACCTATACATGAAGAATAAGATCATGGTTTCAGACAAAGAACAAAACAATCAAGAAGAGAAAAAGATATGATACTCTCTGGTCCCAATCCACATGTGCATGAAACAGAAAAGCTTCAGAAACTTAAGCATCAGAGTATCTCCGCAGGTTGACAAAGACCAGACAGGGATTCCTTAGAGGGTGGAATCACAAAGGGTCAGGAAACCCAGGACTTGGCCACCAGCCTTCTGAGATCAGGGTTCTGTTACTTGAGCAACATGACCGACTAGCAAAACAGACGTAGCTATAAGATAAGGATCCCAGACAAGAAAACCTGGGTGTATGGGACAGTAGACTAAGAGAAAGTGGAACAATTTTAGAGGTAGAACTGCTTTAGTCAGTCATGTCTAGAGTTCACTCTAGGAATTATAGGCAGGTCTGATGCTGAAATTTGAAAGTTAAGTGGTCTCAATTATAGGTATCTCAATAGTGAGGTGGGGAACTATAACATTGATGAAAGAACAAAGCTTGGTGCATGTATGTCTGGGTTCAGAGAAAACAACAATGGTTGTAGCTGCACAGGAGAAACCTGAGTGGCAGGGATGGAGAAGAAGCACAGTATAAACCCAAGAGGGCAGAAGCTGTGACAGCCTCTGATCAGAGACAGCAAGCCGATACAAGGAAAGCAACTTGCCTGTGCTGCAAAATTGCCCTGGGGACCAGTCTGAGTTTTCTTCCTGCTTTTTTAAATGAACAGTCTGGTTCCTAATTAGGACTGTGTCACTCAGACCAGGGTAGCAGTGACCATTATATGCTTCTAAAATTACAATCAAGCATGGATGAGAAAGAATAGAGTTGCATTCTCAAGATGACATTGACACTTGCTAGCTTGACATTGTTAAAGCAGGTCATAGAAGTAATTAAAAATCAAAAGGAATATTTTCACCACGTAAAGTGGCCTATAAGCCAACTTCTTCTGAATGCCTTATAAGTCCTAGAAAACCACACATTAGAAATCTGCCCTGGATCTTTTAAACCAGCCATAGCTTTGCCAGTGATAGCAATAGTCTGGGCCTAACAATAAAGGGAATGATGAGCCAACATTGATAACTGGGAGTTTTGAAATGTAGAGCAAACTGGTTGATGCCAGCAGCCCCAGCCTATGACTGTGTTTGTTGCTGCAAAAATAGAGCAATGAGGAGAAATAAGAAATAAAACCACTGCATGGGAACGGATAGAATTATGAACACTTACAGAAGAAATTGGGGCTCAGTTGGTAGAGGGCTAGCTCTTACTCTCTGAGGCCCTGAGCTCAATCCCCAGCACCACAAAAAGTGGGAGAAGGTCGTGGCATTCCACTCCCAAAACAATCCCAAAACAATCAACCATTGAAAACCCTATGAACAGCAGAAAAGTACTGACATAGTGCCAGGCATGGCACAGTGTGAGGAAGTGTTTTATTGTGTTGTACACAGGGTTGCTATGAGGTGGATCTGACTCAACAGAACCAACAACAATGGCAAAACAGATGCACTTAAAAAAAAACAAGTAAGTTAACTTTATATCCTTAAAGTTGTTAGAATTTTTTAAATGCATGTAAAATTCAATACTGTTTTAACATTTATATTTCTAGTTCTACCCAATTCCTCTACCTATTGCCTCATCTAGAATTTTATATCCAGATTTATGTTACATTTTAGTAATGTATGTTATTAGTCTCTTTACATTTTATTTTGAAATTTATATTTTATTGTTTGTAATTATTATAATTACTTATATTTTTCATTTAACTTATCTTACTACTCATTACCAGTGCTTCTCTAATACAACTTCACCATCCTCAGAGTCTTTTATTGATTCATTTCTGTGTCAGTTAGAGAATATCTTTGAGTAATATAATCAGGATGAAGCTTGCACACCATGCAAGTTATGCATAATGTAGAATGCTTTTTTGTTGACACTGCACAAGAAAGGCAATATGCCTGAACGTGGGATCTATGGTCATAACAGTCATTGTCTCCCTCACTGGTTTAGATATTGCAGCTGGCACAGCCATCTAGCAATGGACATATCCTAGACTCACTGATTTTTCTATACAAATAATCTGACTTTTCTTACTTGAAGGTTTATACGGTATTTTTTATTTATCCTTTGAAATTCAGATATCTCAGCAGGATGTGTCTAAATATTGGCTTCATTTCATTAATGTTGCCTGCTTCTCAGTGAGACTCTTCATTCTGCAGACTCAACACTTTCCCTAGTTCAGAAAAGTTTTATGTAGACACAACTTTGATTTACTGGTTTTTTTTACCATTTGTTATGATCTCTGTTCATTTATCTATTGTGTTGATCCTCCTTAATCATTCATTTTTCATCCTCTCTGTCATCATCTTTATATCTAACTCCTTTTGTCTTGAATCCTAAGAAAGCTTCCCTAATGTGTGCCTCACATCACCAATTTCCTTTTCCGTGATGTTGGTTTTTATCATTATTCTTTCCAATGCAAATTTTAATTCTCAACTGGTAGTTTTTAGCACCATCCTAATATTTACTTACTTTGTCTGCCTCTGTTTTCATCTCAGTTTTTTCTTTGTTTCCTCTTTGTACTCATTACACTGTTTCATAGAGTTCATGCTTTGAATTATTGAAATTATAAAAGAGGTTTTAAAATTTGCATCCATGTACAACCATGCTCTTCTGTTATGCCACAAAATCTTTTCATAGGTATCATGTTCATGTATACATTCCTTTTTGTTTACTAATATTTGAAATTAGGCATAATATAATCCCATAATTGGGTAGAAAGGGCTAATATCCTTGATAATTTCTCTATCTACCTCCTGAATACTCCAAAAATCTCTACTGAATCTGTGCACTATTTGCTATTCTTCTATACATTTTTCAAGTATTTAGCTGTCGTTTAACTAGTTTATTTGCTGGATTAAGGAGGAAGTTACTGTCCTCATGCCTAGTCAGCCACATATGCAGATGGATACATATTCCTGCACAATCAGTGGGAAAAAATAAAACCAAAAATCAAAAACAGAGTTTAAAAAGGGCAACTGGCATGGACACTCTTTGTCACTAACATCTTCAGGTTCCAGAATGGAAAGCATCATTCATATTATTGTTCCCCTGTTGTTGTTAGGTGTTGTCGAGTCAGTATCTGACTCATAGCAACCCTATGTACAACAGGCAAAACACTATTGTCATACTTCTCTGATCTTCATAGGGTTTTCAATGGATTGTTTGGGGAAATAGGTTGCTGGGTCCTTCTCCCAAGCCTACAGCACCTGGTACTCCCAGGCAGTCTCCGATCCAAGTACTAACCAATCCCAACCCTGCTTAGCTTCTGAGATCTGATGGGATCAGACACCACAGTGGTACAGCTGCAGGCATTTTTCCCTAGCCAATGCTAAATCACTAAGCATTCTAGACTTCAAATGGATGTTCAAAGAGAGGCTAATAGAAAAGAGTAGAATGAGAGTGGGGATAAATTGACTCTAGCTGCATTTGACATTTGGTTGATTAAGATTTTATATCTTTGTGATAGATGCATTCAATGAAGACAGATGAAAATTATTCTTTTTCTTATCTGACATAACATTGTGTCCTAGATCACCATTGATGCAAGGGTAAATGGAATTTTTTCCTAAGAGTTGACTGGCCATCATCCACATATTCCTAACTCTGCATGTTGTTGTGAATGCATAGTCTGTGACTACAGTGGCACTTAATTGGGATTTATCATGACATTTATATTTAATCAAGATCTGTATGCCAATAAGGATAGGGCATATACAAGTCTCTAGTTTGTTTATGAGAAAGAAGAACTTCTATTGATCTGATCAGTCAGATACAAAGAGAAGGCCTGGACTACCACTGCTAGTGGATAAAGTACCTGTGTATTAAAAGGTCTCTTATGTATGGGTAAAGCCACCCTTTTCCACGGCTGGAACAGAAGGTGTCAGGGCTGGCCATTTCAGAACAGGCCCTATTACTTTCTCATTCTCCTGTCATTTTCTACACCTAATCAGAGAACAGCAACAAGACCCACTGTCTGGATTTAGAGAGAGTGCTATGGTGGGAAGCCTGGAAATACGGGCTGTAGTACAGTCATACCAGATGAAATTGAAGTGACAGTTCCTTGTGTCTTTATCTCATGTCAGAGCTATAATGAAGACAACAGGCAATGCTCTAAGGCAGGATAGAGTTACTCCTTGGTCTTTAGCCTACTTATATCTAATATACTCTCATCATGCCAAATATCACAGAGAATAAGCAAATAAATAACACAGTATAAAAGCTACTCCAAAATACCTGGTGTTCATTTTCAATTGTTTGAATTTTAAAAAATTATTTCTTTATTGACCAAGTTGTATTGTTGATGTAGTTAGGTGCCGTCAAGTTGGGTCTAACTCACAGTGACCCTGTGTAAACAGAACAAAACACTCCCTGACACTATGCCAGGCACACCATCTCTTTTATGTTTAAACCTATTGTTGCAGGCACTGTGTCAAACCATCTAATTAAGAGTCTTTTTTTTGTTGGCTCATTACTCTCTAAAACGTGATTTCCTTTTCCAGGGACTGGTCCCTCCTGACAACTTGTCCAAAACACAGAGGACACAGTCTAGCCATCCTTATTTCCAAGTAGCACTCTGGTTGCACTTCTAGGACAGATCTGCTGGTTCTTTTGGCAGTCCATGGTATAATCAATATTCATCTCCAGTGCCATCATTCAAAAGAATCAATTATTCTGTCTCCTTTATTCAGTGTCCAACTTTCACAGCAATATGATGTGACAGAAAATACTCAGGTACACCTTTGTCTCCAATATGACATTTTTATTTTTCAACACTTTAAAGAGGTCCTTTGCAAGAGCTTTTCCCAATGTAATGCATTTTTTTATTTTCTTGACTGCTGCTTCCATGGGTGTTGATTATAAAACCAAATAAAGCAAAATCTTGGACATAATCTTTTCTTCACTTACCATTATTCACTCACCCAGTTAAAAGAATTTTTGTTTTCATGATGTTGAGTCACAAACCATTCTGAAGGTTGTGTGCTTTGTTCTTCATCAGTGAATGCTTCAAATCCTCTTCACTTTCAGGAAGCAGAGTTGTGTCATCTGCATAATACTGGTTGTTAGTCTTCCTCCAGTTCTGATGCCACGTTCTTCTTTATAAAGTCCAGCTTCCCAAATTATTCATTCAGCATAAACATGAAAGAATTGCAGAGAAAGGCCACAGCCCTGGTGCACACCTTTCTTAACTTTAAACCAAGCAGTGTTTCCTTGTTCTTTTCAAATGACTGTCCCCTGTTCCATGTACAGATTCCTCATGAGTACAATTAAGTGCTCTGGTATTCCCATTTTTTAGCAATGTTATCCATAATTTGTTGTGATCCACAAGGTCAAATGCCTTCACATAGTCAATTAAACACAGATAAGTATCTTTCTGATATTCTCTATTTTGGCTAATATCTTTCTGACATTAGCAATAATATCTCTTGTTCCATGCCCTCTTCTGAATCTGACTTGATTTTACAGCAGTTCACTGTTAATATACCACTGCAGACACTTTTGAATGACCTTTAGTAAAATTTTACTGCATGAGATATAAATTATATTCCTTGATAATTTCTGCATTTGGTTGGATTCCCTTTCTTGGGAAGGGTACAAACATGGATCTCTTTCAGTCACTTGGCTACACAGCTGTTTTACAAATCTGTCTGCATAAACAAGTGAGCACCTCCAGCACTGCATCTGTTTATTGAAATATCACAATTGGTATTCCATCAATTCCTGGAGCCTTGTGTTTCACTAATTCCTTCAAGGCAGCTTCCACTTCATCCTTCAGTACCATTGATTCCTGATCATATGAAACCTCTTAATATGATTGGTCATCCACCAATTCTTTTTGTATAATGACTCTGTGTATTCCTTCTATCTTCTTTGGATGTTTCCTACGTCGTTTAACATTTTTCCTGTAGAATCCTTCATAATTGCCACTTGAGGCTTGAATTTTTTCTTCATTTCTTTAAGCTTAAAAAGGAACAGAGAGTGTTCTTCCCTTTTGGTTTCTATGTCCAGTTCTTTGCACATGTCATTATCTTTGATTTTGTCTTCTAGAACTGCCCTTTGAAATCTTCTGTTTAGTTCTTTAACTTCATCATGTCTTCCTTTTACTTTAACTTCTCAACATTCAAGAGCAAATTTCAGAGTCTCCTCTGATATGTTATTTGGTCTTTTCTTTTTTCCTGTCTTTTTAATAACCTTTTGCTTTTCTCGTGAATGATGTCTTTGATGTCATGCCACAACTCATTTGTCTTCAATCATTAGTGCCTAAATCATCAAATCTATTCTTGAGGTGGTCTCTGAACTCAAGTGGGATATACTCAAGGTCATACATTGGCTCTCAGACACTTGTTCTAATTTTCTTCAGTTTTAGTTTGAATCTGCACATGAGAAGTTGATGGTCTGAGCCACAATCAACACCTGGTCTTGTTCTGACTTTTGAAATTGAGGGTTTTTTTTCATCAAACCTTTCCATAAGTGTAGTCAGTTTGTTTTCTGTATATTCCATCTGGTGAATCACATGTGTTTCTTTGCCATTTGTGTTGGTGAAAAAAAATGTATTTGTAATGAAAAGGTCACTGGTCTAACAAAATTCTATCATGCAACCTCCAACATCGTTTCTGTCACTAGGGCCTTATTTTTCCAACTACTGAGACTTGTACTAAATTCTCCAAATTCCATCTCAACCATCTACTAGAAAAATCACAATTTTGTCTTAGTTATTCACATAGTACATTTATATTTAAACATTTTTTCTCAGATAATGCCTTTCAAATACGCCTCTCCCACTCAGAACTCCTATCAGTATATAATACATATGCATCTACCTGTGTACAATAATATTAAAAAGTTAATATCAGAGAATTGCACTGCCAGTTTCAAGTATATCTAACACATACAAACAAATAACTTCTCATTGATTTCAGTTTACAAACAAAAAATTCTTTTGCCTGTGTTTATTCAAAGTATACTTTTCTGGATGACTCAGACACTAAGACATTGTACCCACTTGTTTGTTTAATTTTAATCTTGCAGTATTTTAGAACTCTCCCACATACAATGAGTCATAAAAATGACAACAAATTTTATCTCAGTTTGATTTCTAATGGATTATTAATTTCTGTTTCTGCAAGCACTTGAACCACCTTCTTCATTACACAGTAAATTTCAGTGCATAGTAAATCTTGCCACTGTAAGATTTACGAGTTCCTTGCCTATTTATTCCCTTTCTCACATTGAGTACTGAAATGTAATCATTCTATATCAGAATAATTGTTCCTCCATTTATGATGAAGTGGTCTTTTATGAGATATGACAGAGACTGTGTGAAAATTCTTTGTGATAGGCTCACATCTGATAAAGCATTAGCCATGCCTGACTTGGTACCTGACAAGATTCCTCTTCACCCAAGGGTCATACTTTCCAACCCATCTCCAGTGGAACCAGAAAACATCCCAATTATTTTAGGTTACCACCATGTCCTTTTCTCCTTCACTCTCTAGATTTTCTTGACCCCTCAATGTCAGTTCTTAGCACTGGTTGAATTTTCCAAGCCTCCTTTAGTTTTCCATCTCTCAACATGGTTTATCACTTTCTTGTTGTCTTGCTATATTTGGTACAATTGCATTGCCATATATTTCACTTCCTATGCTGGGTCTGCATTTACCTGAGTAGAATTTGTGGACAGCAAAGTTGTTGAACTGTCACAATTATACTTCATCACCCTAAAGCCTCCTGTCAGTTAAAATATTGTGGAAGCTATAGGTGTTGAAATTTTTAGTAGGTTTTTGTTCCTTTTGTTCCTTTCCATGATCATTTACTATAGTGATTTAGGGTGAAGTTACCCTAGGGTAGGTATTTGGAGCAATAAACCATTGTCCTCCAGACAATTTACTAGGTCCTTACCTATTTATTCCTGCTTTCACACTAAGTAGTGAAATCTAATCATTCTATATCAGAACAATTGTTCCTCCATTTATGATGAAGTGGTCTTTTATGGGATATGACAGAACCTATGTGAAAATTCCCTGTAGGCCAAACTGTAGATAGCTATAACCTTCAAAGATTTCCCAAACACACTTCCAAATAACCCATTGCTTATGGCTATAATATTTGTACTTTTGAACTCAGTAGTGTTGATACATTAGCAGTAAGTAAAACACTGTGAAGTCTTTCCCTTCTGTAACAGTAGAACATAGTATAATAATTTGATAGTGATGATTCAGGATTTAACACACACACACACACACGCGCGCGCGCGCGCGCGAGCGCGCATACACTCCACCTTGGATATCCAAAATGGCACTTATATTTGGTACTTTTCCTTTTCATTTGTACCTAAAACCCAATCACTGGGAACATCTCATATTTCAGATTAAAAGAAAAATGAAAATTTATGTTATATATAGGTAAATACCTATATATAGGTAAAGACATGTGTCATATGTAATATTATTTCTAAGGACTGGTCATTTTTCTGTAATGAGAGAGGTATCCTGGAAGATATTCGTGAATAATGAATTGTGGAAACTCTCTTATGACTTCCTCTTTAAGCAATTTGTTGACCTTTTAAGCTTCCTTAAACATAATGTCACTAACTTGAGATTTTACAATATGTTCATTTTTGTCTAATGATTGACTTCACATCTTCTTCTCATGCATTTTGTGATTATAGGTTTGACCCTATCCCAACTTCAGACTCTCAGACTAGCAATCTTGAAAGGCAGCTCCAAATTGAAGACATAAGAACCAGATATGTATGTATATGTATGTATGTATGTATGTATGTATGTATGTATGTGTGTATATATATGTGTATATATAATATATGTATGTGTATGTATATATATATACAATATATGTGTGTGTGTATGTGTATATTGTTGTTGTTGTTAGGTGCTGTCGAGTCAGTATCCGACTCATAGTGACCCTCATAGGGTTTTCAATGGCTGACTGTTTCGGGATTGCCTTGGGAGTGGATTTCCAGGTCCTTCTTCCATTTTTGTGGTGCTGGGAATCGAACTCGGGACCTCAGAGACTACAGCGCAGCACTCTACCAACTGAGCTAAATCCCAGCCCCATATATATATATATGGTGATGGTGATCACCTAAAACAATTGGGGTGTTTCCTGCTTCCATTGGAGAAGGATGGAAAGTAAGTATGACTCTTGGGTGAAGAGGAATCTTGTCAGGTACCAAATCAGGTGTGGCTAGTGCTTCATCAGATGTGATCCTATCACAAAGAATTTTCACACAGTTTCTGTCATATCTCATAAAAGACCACTTCATCATAAATGGCAGAACAATTGTTCTGATATATATTTTTTTCCACATATCTACCACCCAGCAAAGATTCATCTTCTGACCACTTATCTGGCTGTATTCTGTGGAATGGACCAGAATGACCCATGGATCCAGACAACACTGGCTATTAGCGGCAGAAAAGCAATGTCAAAGAATCCAATGTCTAATTATCCCTAAATGTCTGCTCTGATAAACCTAATAAACTTCTTCCTATTTCAGTAGCAAATATTGATTTCATCACTTAGTATACTTTTTTTTTTTTGGTATGGAGGGGTTGAATCCAGGGCCTTGCCCATATTTTGCAAGTGTTCTGCTACTGAGCTGTACTCCAAACATCCTTTTAAAGAATATTTTACCTTGAGATAGAGTCTTGTTAAATTATACATGCTGCCTCTGGCCTCAAATATGTGATCCTTCTGCCTTCCCCTTCCATCATCTTTTAATTTTGATTGGTAGGAGGAAGGATACTGTCAAACTACTGCATTCCAACAGCCAAATCCTGGGGCACATGCTCACTAGAAAGTAAGTAAAAGGATTAAACACCAAGTTCTTTTCCACATTTTTATATAGCATGTCTTATATTTATAAGATGCCAGAAAAATTATCAAAAATTTTAAAACTGAGATCATAAATATCCTATTCTTCCTAAATCTTTGAAAGAAGCAATTCCTTGATAGATTTATGGGGATTTAACTCTCAGTAATTTGAACTTGCTTGCAGGCATATCACTGTGGTGACCAATCCTGTCAGATCTCAGAAGCTAAGCAGGGTCAAGCCTGGTTAGTATTTGATGGGGACCACCTGGAAACACCACATAGTATAGGTTTGGGAGAGGGACCTGGCAACCCACTCCCCAAAATTAAGCCACCATTGAAAATCCTGTGAATAGCAGAGAAGCACTGACAATTGTGTTTTGCCTGTTGTGCACAGGGTCGCTATGAGTAGGACACCAACTCCATGGCACCCTATAACAACAATTTGAACTTGAGGCAATGTGGTATAATAGTAAGATTTTTGTTATAAAAATGATTCGAGAGTCTGAGTTTCAAGTATTGTTGTGTTGTTGTTAGGTGCTATTGAGTCAGGTCCAACTTACAGCAACAGTATAGAAGAATGAAACTACTCAACACTGAGACATGCACACAGTCTTTTTCTGTTTGAGCCCACTGTTGCAGTCACTATGTTTCTTCTCATTTTGAGTCATGCCATATCAGCAACTGAAGGTCCCAGGGGCTTTACTCTATTCTCATCATTAAGGTCATTTCTACCTTGAGGAAGAAACTCTTCCTCAGTTGTTTTTTGAATGCCTTCCAGCCTGGGGGCACTCACTTTCCAGCACTATATTTGACAGTGCTTCTCTGCTATTCATAGTGTTTTCATGGCTAATTGTTTTGAGAGTGGTTTACCAGATCTTTCTCCCTAGTTTATCATAGTCCATAAGCTCAGTTAAAACCCATCCATGATGAGTGGCCCTGCTGGTACCTGAAATACTAGTGGTATATAGCTTTCAGCATCACAGCAACATGCAAGCCCCCACAAGATGATAAGCTCACAGATATGTGGGGATATTATACTACCATCTAATAATTTAATGGCCTCATTACAAAATTTCTGATTTTCAGGTTTTCCTTTCTAAAAAGATGATATATCACTAGCTGTCTTTTAGGTTATTTTGTTCTTGTTTTAATGGGAATGGCTTGTTGACTGGAGGGGGGAAAAGAGACAGGGTACAATCAAAAATTTGTTCAGAGATAAGATTCTGTGTAAGTGTATGATTTGGAAATATATTTGTTCAAGTTTTATTTTTCTAAAATAAAATTGATCATTTGGATTAAATTATTGTGTGATTTGGAACAAACTCAGTCCAATCTCCTACATGTTTGTGGAAAATCTTAAAACTCTAAAAAAAAATCCAACAGATATTTCACAGAATAGTGAAGAAAGCCTGAATGTGGTTCATCTCAGTTTAACCACATGATGAATGCAATTTAGCAGTGAATAAGCAAGATCTGGATAGCAGAAGAGGATAAAGGGAATCACTGTTAGATGAAGTAACTAATTTTAGCAAATGCATCAATGGCAAATTCAAGAATGATTCAGAGAGAATGAAAGTAACAAATAAATAGTTCAAGGGATCATACAGAGGAAGAGATAACAAATGTTTAGGTCTGAATAGTTATGGAGGGAGATAGAGGATGTCAATTGCATAGCCATCACTCTAGTTCATTCCTCTATTAATTCATGTATGAATTTATGTCATATCCTTGCCTAATGAACAGAAAAATGCTCCCACAAAAGCCCATGTCCTAGTCTCCATAACCTGTGATTATACTAATTTACATGTAAAGAGAGACTTTGCAGAAGTGATTAAATTAAGCATCTTGACATGCAAAGATCATCCTGGATATCTATCTGGGTCCAGTGAAATCACAGGGTTTCTTACAAGAGGGAGATAGAAGGGAAAAGTCAGAGAAGGAGAAGTGATGATGGAAGCAGAGTCATAGAAAAATTTGAAGTTGTTATACTGCTACGTTTGAAGATGAAGAAAGGAGGTCACTATCCAAGGAGATGTTGGACTCCAGAAGATGAAAAGGCAAGAAAACATGTTCTCCCCATAGCCTCTAGGAAAATTCCATCCCTGCTCAAACCTCACTTTAAGGCCAGTGAAATTCATTTCAGCCTTTTGACCTTCAGAATTGTAAGGTTAAAAATTGATGTCTTAAGCTAATAACTTTATGGTAATTTGTTATGGCAGCACTAAAAAATAAATGTCTTCTTTCATTTCCTACTCATTCATTCTTGTTTTCAATTTATCTCCTTCATAGTAACAAATTCATCTATCTAAAATGTCACTTTTATCATGGAACTTATTCAAAACCTTCAGTGGTCCCCCAACTCACAAATGAAAAAAAAAAATCTATGCTGAGCTGGAAGACATAACTTAACATTTTCTCCAACTACTTCCTGAAATTTCATTCTCAGTATTAATTACACAGATATTTAATTCAACTAGGCAAGGCTTTTGCCCAGTTCACAGTCTTTCCTATTACTTATTCCTTCAAAGTATTATCTCCCATATATCTATGGACATCTAAATTCTACCACCTGAGAGGGTTTCTAAACTTTATTTAATGAAAAATAAATTGACAGGTTTGCATACATATGATATTCAACTGAAGAATGTCTAAAACTAACCTTAGTAAATATTTAAGATGAGCACAATGGAAGAATGTTTTTATAAAATAAATATCTAATATATAGAAGCAATACAAATAGCAAAAACATAGATGTGCAAAAGATTTTTAAAAATATGTGCAAATGATTAAAAATGCCTTTAACATGAAAAAATCATGGAAAATATTTGGATAAAGAATGAAAAAATTCAATTCATATACTGATACACTATTTTAACATATAAATTAGTAAATTCTAAAAATAGTAACAATAATGCCAACTGTAGAGTGAAACACTTGCCTTAACAATGAATTTAAATAGTCAAAGACATGTAAAATAGCACTTTGACAATACACAGTAATATTAGAAATGCATTTCCGTTTGCTTAATCTGTCCATAAATATTTTCATAAATTTATACAAAGATTAAATTGTGTAAGTAATGACTTAAATTATGGTATGTATGTTTTATGGAATGTGTATAATTATATCCTAGAAATTTTTAACAATGGTGAAACACTATTGTTAATACTTCTCTGCTATTCATGTAGATATGTTGATCATTTGAGTAATATTTTGTCCAGAATTGTAATACAGAGTTAATTTGACTTAAATTTGCCTATCCAAGCAAATACAGAAGCTAACAAACAATATCATTAATATCTCAAGCAAGCAAAATTTTACTAAAGATCATTCAAAAGTGACTGCAACAGTGTATAGAAGAGAAGTGCCTGAAATCAAGCCAGATTCAGAAGAGGGAGTGAAACCAGGGACATCATTGCCAATGTCATGCATATTAGCTGAAAGCAAAGAATACCAGAAGATATCTACCTATGTTTTATTGACTATGCACAGCCACTTGACTATATGGATCATAACAAATTATGGATAACACTGTGAAGAATAGGAATACCAGAGTACTTAATTATACTCATGAAGAATCTGTACACGGACCAGGCAGCAGTTGTTTGAACAGAAGAAATAATGCTTGGCTTAAAGTCAAGAAAGGTGTGCATCAGGACTACATCCTTTTACCATACCTTTTGCAGTAATGAGGGTTGAACCCAGAGCCTTGCACTTGCATGC
Source organism: Pedetes capensis (assembly GCA_007922755.1). Classification (NCBI taxonomy): domain Eukaryota; kingdom Metazoa; phylum Chordata; class Mammalia; order Rodentia; family Pedetidae; genus Pedetes; species Pedetes capensis. Next base: position 8,999 of record VMDO01014890.1, on the reverse strand, counting down.
TTGGCAAGTGCTGGACCACTGAGCAGCACCCTCACCCCATTTTTTTTTTTTTACTTTTTTGAGCCAGGGTCTCACTAAATTATGCAGACTGCCTCTGGTCTCGAACTTGCAATCCTCCTACCTCCACCTCCTGAGTCGCTGGGATTACAGGCATGTGCTACCATACCCAGCTCACCTCTTCAATTACTATGCTGAGCAAATGATCCAAAAGACTGGACTTTATGAAGAAGAACATGGCATCATGATTGGAGGAAGACTAATTAACAACCTGTGTTATGCAGATGACACAACTCTGCTTGCTGAAAGTGAGGAAGATTTGAAACATTTACTGAAGATCAAAGAGCATAGCTTTCACTATGGATTGCAAATCACCATTAACAAAGCAAAAATCCTTACAACTGGGTCAGTAAGCAACTTCATGATAAATACAGAAAAGATTCAGGTTGTCCAAGATTTTGCTTTACTTTGCTTTACAGTCAACATCCACAGAAGCATCGGTCAAGAAATCAAAAGATGCATTGCATTGAGAAAAGCTATGGCAAAAGATCTCTTTAAAGTGTTGAAAAGTAAAGATATCACATTGAAGACAAGGTGCACCTGACTCTTGCCATGGTATTTTCAGTTGCATCAGATGCTTGTGAAAGCTGGGCATTGAACAAAGGAAACAGAAGAACTGATGCTTTTGAATTATGGTGCTGGAGACAAGTATTGAATATACCAAGGACTGTGAAAAGAACCAACAGATCTGTCCTAGATGGAGTGAAACCAGAGTGCTCCTTGGAAGCAAGGATGGCTAGACTGTGTCTTACATATCATATTTTGGACATGTAGTCAAGAGGGACCAGTCCCTGAAGAAGGACATTATGTTTTTGAGAGCAGCAGCTCAATTAAAAAAAAAAAAAAAAGGAAAAACTTCAAGTAGATGGATTGACATAGTGTCTACAACAATGGGCTTAAATGCAAATAAGATCATATTCCTGGCACAGAATCAGAAAGTACTTTTACCTGTTGTACATAGGGTCACTATGAGTCAGACCCAACTCAATAGCACTAACAACAACAAAGTTGCCTAATGTCACTCTCCTACTTCAAGGCTGAAGACATCTACCAGCCACTGTGATCAGAAATACCAGACCATGAAAGAAGGGAAAAAAGATGACACATTTCTTCCCTTTAATAGCCCATCTCGTTCCCTCATCATTCTTATCCTATATATATAACTCCCCATCCTCCTTGGATCTGAAAAGCTGATTTGTAAGCAAAGCACTTTCTTCTCCATTTTTTAGCCACTAAGTAAAGCCTTTCTTTATCCCCCACACTTGTCTCCCAAACATTCTTTTTTCTGGGCCTGTCTGGTAACAGAACTCTGATTATGCCACATTTTTGTCATTTATAAGCCCAGGAAATGGGACAGTCATGTATATTTCTCTACAAAATTGTTTTATTATGAGACAATACTTGTACATATTTATATGGGACAGTATGATAATTTGATACGTTTGTACAGTGTAATGATCAAAAATGGTATTAAACCCTCTTATTTCCTAAAATATTAATCATCTCTGTGTTTGTAACTTCTGTACTCTTCTATTCATTTTGAAATATATCATAGATTAGTTTATCCCACCCTGTTACAAAAAGCTAGAACCCATTTTTCCTGCTGAACTGCACTTTTGTGCCCCTAATCTAGCTTCTTTCTATTCCTCCTCTCCCCTGCTCTTCCTATAGTTGTCATTATTCTACTGCATTCCCCATAAGATCAACTTTTTAGTTTCCACAAATGAATGAGATGTCGTACCTGTCTTTCTGTGTCTGGCTTATTTGCCTAACATAATAACCTTCAATTCCATCCATGTTGCTATGTATTACAAGATTTCATTACTTTTATGGATGAATAATACTCTATCATGTGTATACATACATATACATATATGTGTATATATATGTGTGTATATGTATGTGTGTATATATATGTATATATATATGCCATATTTTCTTTATTTATCCATTGTGAACCCCTTGGTTATTTCATGTCTTGACTATTATCAATAGTGCTTCACAAACATGGACATGCAGGTATCTCTTTTGTATAATGATTTCATTTTCTTTGGCTATATACCCTATAGTAGGATTGCTGGATCATATGACAATTCTATTTTTTGTTTTTAAGGAATATCCATACTGTTTTATAGTACCTATACTAATTTGCATTCTCACAAATAGTATCTAAACATTTCCCTATCTCTGAATCCTCACCAGCATTTGTTATATTTTGTATTTTTAACATTAGCCATTGTAGCTGAAATGAGGTGATGTATCATTGTAGTTTTGATTTGCATTCCCCTGATGATTAGAGATATTGAACACTTTTTTTATATACTTCTTGGTCATCAGGATGGCTTCTTTGGAGAAATACCTATTCATATCACTAAGACATTTTTAGTGGGAATATTTCAATTTTTTAGTTTATGAATTTTTTATACATTCTGAGTATTAGTCCCGTCAGATGAATAGTCTGCAGATACTTCTTTCTTCCATTACGTATGCTGTCTCTTAACTCTATTGATATTTTTCTTTTGTTGTGTAGGAGCTTCTTAGTTTGATATAATCACATTTGCGTATTTTTGCCCATGCCATTGTACCTGATCCTAAAAATGATCCTATCCAAAAATATTGTTGCCTGTATCAATTTTTGAAGTGTTTCTCATAGGTTATGCCATAGTCATTTCATTGTTTTAGGTCTCATAATTAGGGCTTTGCTCCATTTTGAGTTGATTTTTCTGTGTGCTGAGAGGTTGAGAATTAGTTTCATTCTTCTATACAGGTACATACAGCTTTGTAGTCACCATTTATTGGAAAGATTACCCTTTCTCCAGTACATATTCCTGGCATCTTTGTCCAAAATCAATTAGTTGTATAAGGATAAATGTTTGGGTTCTTTATTTTGTTCCATTGGCATATGTGGTAGTTTTTATGCCAGAACCATGTTTTAAAGCCAGATATTATAGTGCCCATTGTTTTTTTTTTCTAGGATTGCTTTTCCATTCTGGATCTCTGTTGGTTCCATGCCAATTTTAGGATTATTTTTTCTATTTTGGTGAAGAACATTGTTATTTTTATGTGTGTTGCACTAACACTATAGATCACTTTGAGTAGTGTAGTAATTTTAACAATATTAATTATTCTGATCCATGATCATGGTGTATCTTTGTTTGTACCCTCTATAATTTATTCCACCAGTATTTAATATTTTCCTTTGTAGAGATCTTTGTTAAATTAACTCATAACTTTTTGTAGCTATTGTAAACAGAATTGCTTGGTTCATTTCTTTTTCAGCAAGTTATTTTTTGGTGCATAAAAATATTACTGTTTTTGCATGTTGACTTTGTATCCTGCAAATGTGTTGGATTCATTTATCAGTTCTAACAACTTTTTGATGGCATATTTAGGCTTTTTTATAAACAAACTCATACCAGCTAAAAACATAAATAATTTGACTTTGTCCTTTCCAGTTTGAATGTCTTTTATTTTTTTCCCTTGTTTTATTGCTATTGCTAAGACTTTCAATGCACTACTTAATGGGGATCCTTGTCCTGTTCCAGATCTTAGAGGAAACATTTTCAGCTCTCCCCTATTGAGTATGATATTGGCTCTGGGATTGCCATGTATAGCTTTTTGCATTTTAAGATATGTCCTTTCTATAGCAAATGTGTTGAGGGTTTTTAATCATAAAATATGTTGATTGAATCAAATGCTTTTTCTGCAATTATTGTAATGGTTATATGGTCTTTATTCTTCATTTTGTTGATGTGATGTGTAATATTTATTGATTTGCAAATGTTATCCTGCGTTTGTGTCTCTGGGCTGACTCCCACTTCATAAGAGTACATAATTTTGATGTGCAATTGCATTCATTTTGCTAGCATTTTGTTCAGACTTTTTGCCTTTATCTTCACCAGGGATATTGGTCTGTAGTTTCTTCCTATTGTTATGTCTTTGTCTGGTTTTAATATTGGTAACAATGACCTAGTAAAAAGAGTTTGGCAGAGCTCTTTCCTTTTCAAAGTTTTGAATACCATGGAAAGAATTAGATTTAGTTCTTTTAGTACTTTTACAAAGTAGAATTTGGCTATAAATACATCAGATATTGGGCTTTTCTTTGATGAGAGAATTTTAACTACTGTTCCAATCTTGTTTCTCATTATTGATCTGTTTTGAAAAACTAAATTTAGGAACAACCAAATTTATTTATCACAGTTCTGGAGACCAGATCTCTAATTCAGCCTTAATTGCTATATGAGTCCAAGAATTTATTTCTTCAGGGTTTTCCAATTTGTTAGTGTATGAATGTTTATAGTAGTTTCTTAAGATCCTTTGTACTTCTGTGGGATCAGTAATAATGTCTTTTTTTTCACCCTGATTTTATTTATTTGGATCCTCTCTCTTTTTTCTTGGTTGGTCTAATTAAAGATTTGTCAATTTTATCAGTTTCATTAAAACTTGTATTTTTATTGTTGTTTTTCTTTTGAGTTTATTTATTTCTGCTTTGATCTTTATTATTTCTTTCTGGGTTTGACTTGTTTTTGCCTTTCAAAGTCCTACAGGTGCATCATTGTTGTTGTTGGGTGCCTTTAAGTCGGTGCCCAACTTATAACAACCCTATGTACAATAGGCAAAACAGTATTGTCAGTGCTTCTCTGCTATTCATAGGGTTTTCAATAGCTGATTGCTTTTTGGGAGTGGGCTTTTGGGTACTTCTCCCGAGCCTACAGCATGTGGTGTTCCCAGGCAGTCTCCCATCCAAGTACTAACCAGGCCCACTGCTGCTTAGCTTCTGAGATCTGACAGGATCAGATGCCACAGTGGTATGGCTGTAGGCAGAGGTGCATCATTAGGTTATCTTAAAACTTTACATTTTTTTTGATTATGCATTTATTGCTACAAACTTCCCACTAATTACTGCTTTTGCTGTATCCTGCAGATTTTGATTTGTTGTGTTATCATTTTCATTTGTTCCAAGAAATTTTTGGGTTTTCTTTTAATTTCTTTTCTGGTTGCTTAGATGCATATTGTTCAATTTTCAATTGTTTTTCCATTGTTTTCCTTATTTTTCCATTGTTTCCATTGTTTTTCTTATAGTTTTCTAGTGTGATTCTATTATGTCTGAGACTATACATGTTATGATTTCAATTTTTTTAATTTATTGATTTTTGATTCATAGCCTAGCATATGATGCATCCTGAATAATGTTCTATCTGCTGATGTAAAAAAAGTGTACTCTGCTGCTATTGAGTGAAATATTCCACAAAAGTCTATTAGGTACATTCTATAAACATCTGCATGGGTAAATTCTCATGTACATTTGTTGATTTTCTGTCTGGATGATCTTCCCAGCAATGAAAATAGAGTGTTGACAACCCTAACTATTATATTGGAGTCTATCGCTTCCTTTAGATCTAATAATATTTGCATTTATTCAGTTGGGTGGTCTCATGTTGGGTGTAAGATTTTTAGTATAGTTCAAAGCAAATGATCCATTAACACTTGTTGTCACATTAGCCTCATTTTAATATGTTTTTTGTGCTCCAAATAAGCATACTTTCTCCATACAATTGGTGTATAATGTAAAATGTGAATTATAAAAGAAGAAAATTTGTTTCATTATATATTGCCTTACTAACATCATAAAAGAAAATCTGAAGTTTGGGGAAAGGATACCAACTCACCTTCTAAAAATTAGTTTCTGATAAAACCTGAACATCCAAAACTCTCAGTAAGAGTTTTTGTTCTTTACCTGCTAGAATCATCCAATCTCCAAGGGTTGAGCTTTGCAGTGTTTATTGCCAAGCAAGAAGCAGTGCTTCTAATTCCATACTAAAAATCTATCACTGGGGGATGGATTTTTCTTTATTACCAGAGCTACTGAATTAATCAACCACTGTCAAAATACCTACTTGAATTTTAAAACCACTCTTGATAGATATTGTCATTCATGTTTATTTTCAAGGATTTAAGTGTCAATTCTAAATTACCTGTGTACTCACTGTACTTTTTTGCATGCTGTAATTGAGCTAACTTATCATCCTATGGGCTGGATCTAGAGCTATATCAATTTCCCTGACCCAGTCCAGCTTCTTTTCCTTTCCCAGAGACACATGTTACAAAAGGCCCTGGATGCATCATGATAAGAATTGTCCTATTACTGACAAGTCCTATTTGAAAGAAAAAAAAAAACATATGATGTTTTCCTACTACCTAATGCAGCATCAAGCCTATAAAATGTAGAGCCTGGATTTTCTAATAAATATTAGTATACTTTTAAAAGAAAAAGAAATTTAATTAAGCCCTGAATATTCACTGTACTCCAGAAAATAGAAGTAAAAATAACAAAGACTCGAGTCTCCCTATTTAACTAGAGCTCCAACAAGGAGCAGAAGAAAAATTTAAGCCCAAAGAAATCTTCAGTATATGTTGGAAGACTTAAAATTAAGGCTCAATTTTATGTGCTGCCTTTACATAATGGTAAAATAAGAAGGACCTCATAAGGCCTAACTGGATGGTTCCCTTCCAGCCCTGTTCAAACAGATAAGGTCTTCTAGCCAAACAGCCATCCTTATCAAAGCCACCAGCCACAATTCCTGATTATCCCTGAGTATTGAGTTTCAGTTTCCTGCCAACCTGCAGAATTATTCAAATAAGCCAATCACATTCTCCCATAGGAACCCAGGGACACCTCAACCTCTTAATACTACAAAACCTGCCTCCTATAGCCTCAGGTTGGTCACTCTATTTTTTATTGGAAATTTTTAATGTATATCCAAATGTGATTCATTTGACATGCTTTTCATTGTGACATTTTCATATATGCATTTTGATAAACATTATTCATAGAGGTTACCCCTTACCCTCCCCTATGGTTCCACCCTCACCCTTCCCATCTAAGTTTCCCATCTAAGTCTTCTCTATCTTTTACTTAGTAGTATTTTTCTATATGTCCTTGGGTTCCAGTTCTGTTTAAGATAGAAACTTTTCCTGTAGTGGTCTTTGTTTTTATCTTGTTAGAACAATTACATGCATTTTCTAGTCCATTTATGTTAACAACATTCTTATCCCCCCCCCTTTTATTATGATCTGAACTTTGAATAGGATTTTTCCTTCTTATAATTTTGAATCAGCTCCCTCATATGAGTGAGAACATGTGTTGTTTCTCTTTCTGAGCTCGCGTACGTTCCCTCAAAATAATTTTCTCTAATTCCATCCATTTTGCTGCGAATGACCTTATTTCATTTTTCTTGATTGCTGAGTAGTATTCCATTGTGTATATATACCAAAGTCTTTTTATCCGTTCTTCTGTTGAAGGGCACTTTTGTTGATTCCATATCCTTGCTATTGTGAAAAGCGCTGCATTGAACATGGAGATGCAGGTGTCTCTGTGGTAGGATGACCCATCTCCCTTTGGGTAAATTCCCAATAGTGTTATAGCTGGGTCATATGGTAGATCTATTTTTAGTTTTTTAAGATACCTCCATATTGATTTCCACAGTGGTTGGACCAATTTACAGCTCCACCAACAATGTAAGAGTGTTCCCTTTTCCCGGCAACCTCGCCAGCATTTGTTGTTGTTTGTTTTATTGATCTTGGCCATTCTTACTGGTGTAAGGTGAAATCTCAGAGTTGTTTTGATTTGCATTTCCCTAATGGCTAGGGATGTTGAGCACTTTTGCATGTGTTTCATGGCTTTACGGACCTCTTCATTTGAGAACTGTCTACTCAGTTCCTTTGCCCATTTGTGTATTGGGTTATTTGTTTTTTGGGGAGTTTTTTTCTTGAGTTCTTTATAAATTCTAGTAATTAGACCTTTGTCTGAGGTATAAAATGCCAAGATTTTTCCCATTCCGTGGGGGGTTTCCTTGACTCTGTTGTTTTCTTTGGGGTTTTTTGTTTGTTTGTTTGTTTTTTGCTGTGCAGAAGCTTTTTAATTTCATGTAATCCCATTTATATATTTTTGTTGCAATTTCTTGAGCAATTGGAGTCCTACTAAAGAAATACTCTCCTAAGCCTATATGATGGAGTGTGTTGCCTATCTTGTCTTCTACAAGTTTTAATGTTTCTGGTTTTATGTTGAGATCGTTTATCCATTTTGAGTTAACTCTCATGTATATTGAGAGATGGGGGTCAGCTTTCATTTTTTTGCATGTGGATGACCATGTTTCCCAGCACCATTTGTTGAAGAGTCTATCCTTCTTCCAGTTTACTTGCTTTGCTCCTTTGTCGAAAATCAGGTGGCTATAGGTGTGTTGAGGTATTTCTGGGTCTTCTATTCTGTTCCAGATGTCTTCAGGCCTATTTTTGTGTCAGTAACAAGCTGTTTTTGCAACCACTGCTCTATAGTATAGCTTGAAGTCAGGAATTGTGATTCCACCTGCATTCATTTTGCAGCTTGAGTGTTTTGGCTATAGGTGGTCTTTTGTGGTTCCATATGAATTTTTGGATCATTTTTCCTATTTCTGTAAAGTCAGTCAGTGGAATTTTAATGGGTATTGCATTAAATCTATAGATTGCTTTTGGTAGGATAGCCATTTTTACAATATTAATCCACCCTATCCAGGAGCAGGGGAGTCTTTCCATTTTTCAGTGTCCTCGGCTATTTCTTTCTATAATGTTTTGAAATTTTCCTTGTAGAGTTCTGAAGGGTCTCTTGTTAGATTGATTCCAAGGTATTTAATTTTATGGTGGGCTATCATGAATGGTATTTTTCCTGAAATTTCCTTCTCTTCCTGTTTGGAATTGGTGTAAAGAAAAGCTATTGATTTTTGTTTGTTAATTTTGTAGCCTGCAACTTTGGTGAATGAGTTAGTTAGGTCCAGAAGTTTTGTGGTTGAGGTTTTGGGATCTTTCAAGTATAAAATGATATCATCCTCAAATAATGATAATTTGACCTCTTCCTTGCCAATCTATATCCCTTTGATTTCTTTCTCTTGTCTGATTGCCCTGGCCAG
>VMDO01014889.1:0-53017 GCA_007922755.1 Pedetes capensis | reverse complement strand
CATTTTTTTACTTTTTGAGACAGGGTCTCGCTAAGTTATGCAGACTGCCTCTGGTCTCGAACTTGCGATCCTCCTACCTCTGCCTCCCAAACCACTGGGATTACAGGTGTGCACCACCATGCCCGGCACTTCTTCTATTTTTTGAGACAAGGTCTCACTGTGTAGTCCAGGCTGGCTTCAAATTCGTGATCCTCCTGCCTCAGCCTCCTACAACCATGTCCAGTACTATAATATACATTTTAAACTAATCTGAGTTCCCCTTTCAACTAATACTATATTACAGTTTAACAAACATTCATGGTCAGGGCAGGTACCTTATAACAGAGTATTTCAATTCTTGCCTCCTATCCCTCTGGCTTCCAAAGTGCTCTGATGGCAGCTGTAGCTTATAGTTCAGTGAGACGCCTACTGTGCCCTGGCAAGAAGTGTGCCCCTTTGGGGGAAAATACCTTTTACACTGAAGAGCTCTAGATTATGAAGAATGAAGGCACAATATTGCCTTACTAGTAGGTTATTGGGAATGACAATTCTCCTACCTCCATCTCTTGGGTCCTACACTTCTGTAGGGTATTTTACTATACTGGGGAGATAGTAGTGTTCACATTGCACCCTGGAGGATGATCCCTAGTGTTCTAGAGTTCTGCCTCTAAGCTGGTGCTTCAACTACCCCTTCTGCAAACCATACCATTGGTCTATTAGGTTGGCTACTTGGGAATGGTGTGCAATGTGAGAAGCCCAGGGGATCCATTGTTATGACTACACTCTTATATCCTTTGCTATGAAGTCAGTCACCTGGTTAGATGTTCTGCCATGTTGTATTTCATGGTGTGGATAAGCCACGCTTTAAGCCCATGGACAGTGGTACTGGATGTGATTCTGTGGGCAAGAAAGGCAAAGTCCATCCCTTTGGACCATTCCATTCCTTTGGACCATAATCATCCATTCCCCTGAGAATGAATTGTTGGCAAAGTCCATTCCTTTGGACCATTCCATTCCTTTGGACCATAATCGTTTATTCTCCTGAGAATGAATTGTTGGCCCTTCTAGGACAGAAGAGACCCTATCATTACCATTGCTAGTTGTGAGCCTTGCTCTGTGATTGTTTTTATTACCATCCACTCTGGACTGCAGAGGAGAACCACACTGAGCTTGAGTGATGATGGTGCCCCTCTCACCAACACATTCTTCATGGCCTAGGTGGAACAGTATGTTCCCTAATCCCTTCTGTGCAACATAGTCCTCCAGTGGGTATTCTGGCCTCACATGTCCTCTGCAGCACACCCACTTCCCTGAGCCTAATTCACTGTTACTGATGCATTACTACCTGGCTTAATGTCAGCCAACATGTTTTCCAAGCTTCTAGGATCCATCCTAACAGTGTGTTTGTACCTGTTGGCACCAGGTCCTTTCCTGTGTGTTAAAAATCCTATATCTTAGGAGAGTACTCCTACATTTATAAGCTATCTTTTATCTAGATTTGTCTTCTATCTCCATTATTACCTGGAACCCCTTGAGAGAGAGCCACTCTGGGTCTTAAGATATTAGTCTCCATAGTCCTCTTAAATGTCCCTTAGTGTAGAGTCATCGAAGTAAATGGTCATAGGAAAAGTATTAGTATTAATATTATGGTATATAATTGCCATGGTGATTCAGGGTTCTTCCTGGGGACTTATCCACCTCTTTAGTCATTGGGTTTTGGGTCTAATAACTGGCTTAGGTCCAGGAAGTTGGCAAAGGATCATGGCTTTTTATTAGGGCATTGACCTTTGGCCTCCTGCTTATCAACTGTTGCTTTGAAAAAAAATATAATTAAATAGTATCCTTGTTATCTGTTTTGTCTCTGGGGACACCAGGCTCTGTTAATCCTTTTGGATCCCTGAAGGTCAAGCCCCTTTGGGTGTCCCTCTGATGGCTGGTCATTACAGCAATTGTGGCCTCCCGGCTTTGAGCAGTTACACATGGCCACCTGGCTTGTCTTACCTTGGCCTTTATTAACAAGCCCAGCTCTGTGATTGCCTCTCCTACCATCCCTCCCTGTCTTGCAGAGGAGAGCCATTTTGGCACATCTTAGTGATACTGACACCTCTCTCACCAGTGCATTCCTCATGACATTGGTGCATGGTGCATCTCCTGAGCCCTCCCATGCAATGTAATTCTCTGGTGTATCTTCTTGCCTCAGGTACTTCTCCACCATGCTTTTAGTTTCCTTATCCTCTGCAATGGTAATTCAGTCATTTTACTCTTCCTCAGTGTGAGTCATCACTTTCCCCAGGCTCCTAGGAGCTATCCTAAGTGAGAGTTTGCACTAAGCCCTAGGATCTTTGCTCGGGTAAGCCCTATATTCCAACAGGGTATCCCAAATTAATAAACTCTCCCTTGTCTAATCTCACATGCCACCCCATTGATCAAACACCCTGAGAAATCCAGACAATAGGACTTCTCTGACTCCTTCTAGCATATATTGTCTAAATCTTATGGTTCCTTTTGGGTATAGATAGATCCTTTTCTTTCTCACTTTGCATATCCCTGGTCAGCTTATACCCCGAATTAACCCTAGTTACTGGTCTTATAGCCAGAAGAGGTAGAAGTAGATCGTGTTGCCTTATAGAATTGTGACATTTATACTGCCTTCCCAAGAGAGTAAAGACCTTAATAGGAAGAGGCGAGTTACCTTTGCAAGCTCTAAGGTCCAGAGCAGTGTAGGGAACAAAAGTCTTTGGGAGCATACACTTAGATGTACCCATACCATGTGCCAGGATTTTAAGTTTTCCCAACTAGAGCCTTTATCTTGGCATAATGGGTCTGACTTGGATGAGCATTTAGTTATCTTTGAAGCTTGGTAACCCAGTTCTGATTTGAACTTTAGGTTTTTCTGTTCTTCCACTGAAGGAGATAAGGACCTCTTTGTGAACTACCAAAAAGGTCTTATGGTTTTCACACTTAGTTTTCAATTGTGAATTGTCCTCAACAGTTTAATTGTCCCTCCTTGGGCGGGGGTCAATGCAATTTAGTAATAGCAAGTGAATTCTACCATCCTTGTATACTAAGTTATCTGTCTCTTCTTTCCATTTCACTTGCCAGAGCATTTTCTTTAACCAGATTATCCTCCCAAGTCACTACTACTGAAAGTTCTAGCAACAGGGCCACCATCTTGTATCAGGGACTATCCATGGCCCACATACCAGCTGGGATGAGCTCCTCATTTCAGCAAATGATCCAGTCTCAGTGCCCCACCATACCTTTGCTTTTTTGCAGACCAATTCTGATACCAGTTGTGTCAGTTCTGGGTCTCTGGGAAACAGACATTGAGACAGAGTTAGGAGAGCAAGATGTTTAAGGGAGGATGCAGGATTGCGCAGGAAGTGCCTCAAACCGTGATATAAACCTGACATTTATGAACAGAATGGTGAAAAGCCTCAGAATTGGAAAGGAGAATCCAAGACTGCAATGCAGATGCAGCAAAGTATAATCCCTAAATGTCAGAATGCCCAGGACTCCTTATCCTTGGCCCTCCTCCCTTCTCCACTTATACTTGCTTTCTAGCCATTCCTTTCCAGTTGCCTTATACTGATAACTTTCCAACTTATATCTCCAGCCCTGACCTTTCTTCTGAGATTCAAACATATATTCAATTTCCCACTTAAAGATTTACTAGATTCCCACCTTAACATTTCCAAAACTTAACTCTTGCTTCTCACCCTGCCTCATTTTGCTCTTCTTAGTCTTTGTTAGTTCAGTAAATAGCTACCACTATTCACCCAGTGTCTAAGATTTTGAATGTTTCTTTTCCTTCATTTCCCATGCATATCTGGTGCATTAGCAATGATATCCCTTTTGTTCTTCAACCATGCCAAGGTATATCTACTTCGAGACCTTTGCACATGCGGTTCCTTCCGCCTGGAATGATCTTCCCCTGTCTTCACATGGGAATCCTTCTTTTCCTTAAACTCCAGAAAGGACTTCTATGGACACTTTTTTTGGTGGTACTTGGGGTTAAACCCAGGGCCTTGTGCTTGTGTGCTTTGCAAGTGCTGTACCACTGAGCTGCACTCTCAGCCCATTTTTTTACTTTTTGAGACAGGGTCTCGCTAAATTAGGTAGACTGTCTCTGGTCTTGAACTTGTGATCCTCTTGCCTCTGCCTCCCAAGTTGCTGGGATTGCAGGCGTGCGCCACCACGCCCGGCTTGGACACTCTTATACTCTCATAACACCCTGCATTTCCTTAATATCACTTAAATGTTGTTGTTAGGTGCCAATGGGGCTGAGTCCGACTCATAGCGACCCTCACAGGATTTTCAATGGCTGACTGTTTCAGGATTGCCTTGAGAGTGGGTTGCCACATCCTTCTCCCAATATCACTTAAATAGTTTGTACTTATACCATATATTTATCTGTTTATTTCATGCCTGTCTCACTCATTAGCATGTAAACTTGAGGGCAGGGGCTTATCTGTTCTGTTCCCTGCTATATCCCCAGTAAATGTTCAATAAATGTTTATTAAATGAAGAAATGAATTAAACAGCTTTCCAATATTTTTTTGTGTTTTATCATTGAATAGAAACATTTAAAAAATTGTGGCTTAGGGAAAGAGAGAAATGTTCATAAGGGCATTTAGTTCCAATAATATGGTAGGTAAGATCAATGCTTACTTAATGGATTAATTAAAGTCTGTGGGCTACTGTAGCATGGTATCACAGATGGGATCCAGAAATTTCTTATCTCAGTTCTGGGGGCTAGAAGTCTGAAATTAATGAATCATCACACTTGGTTTCTTCTGAGGGCTGTGAGGAAGAATTTTCCATCCTTTTTTCCTTACTTCTGGTGGGTTGTGGGCAATCTTTGGCACTGCTTAGCTTGTGGCTGCATCACTCCAATCTCTACCTTCATCTTCATATGGCCTTCTCTCTGTGGCTGTCTGTGTGTCTCAATTCCCTTTTTATAAGGACAGCAGTCATACTGGATTAGGACCCACTCTACTGACACCATTTGAACTTGATCACCTCTGTAAAGACCCTATTCCTAAACAAGGTCATGTTCTGAGATATTGGGAGTTAAAGCTTGAGCATATCTTTTGTGGGGGATACCATTCAACCCATAACACCAACCCTTTTGATGAGAATAAATATTAGAATATATATTTATATTTTTAAACCAAAGAATATGATGTCAATATTTAATATATGGATTAATGTCATGGACGTGTTCACTTAGTCTGAGATCTGATGGCTAGTGTTGAAATAGGATATGAGATGTCCTGCAAGCAGACTGGAAGTTTCACAGTACTGAGATGAGACTTTGGCAGTGGTGACATACTCCTGGTGTTTGCAATTTATTGCTGTTTACCATACCAAGTCAAGTGAATTTATGGATAAAACAATCATATTTTAACTAACCCAACCTTTACAAAATAAAGTGAATTTAAAAAGTCTTATAAAAATAAATACCCCTCTGCTCAGCCTCCCCACAAACCTAGGCATGGATTACAAATATGGCTAAGAACTTTTAAAGTAGAATAATAAGGAATGGGACTGGGATTTAGGTCAGCTGGTAGAGCGTTGCGCTGTAGTCTCTGAGGTGCCGAGTTCAATTCCCAGCACTGCAAAAGTGGGAGAAGGGCCTGGCAACCCACTCCCAAGGCAATGCTGAAACAGTCAGCCATTGAAAACCCTATGAGGGTTGCTATGAGTCAGACTCGACTCTATGGCACCTAACAACAACAACAACAATAAGGAATGTTAAGAATATCTATAAAATGTTGGTAGAGCACTGCTCTGCAGTCTCTGAGGTCCCAGGTTTGATTCTCAGCACTGGAAAAATGGGAGGACATGGCAATCCCCTCCCAAGGCAATCCTGAAACAATCAGCCATTGAAAACCCTATGAAGGTCATTATGAATAAGATATGACTGGACAGCAACAACAACAACAAAACTACAAGAATAGACAGACATAATCAACACCAACTTATATACGAATACAGTTTTCTAAATGCTTTTATATTTATTATCTTGTTTGAGCCATATAAACAAACTCTATAAACCAGAAAGAAAACCCAAAACACTAAGACTGCAAGCACAAATGGTTAGCAACAAATGAAACAACAATGAAAAACCCAACACCACAAACCAAACCAAACCAAACCAAATAAAACCCACAGAGGAAAAAAGAAAAAGGATAAATGGAAAGCACAAATTAAGGTGGTAGAAAAAAATCCAAAAGACCAGAAAAGACAAATGTAAGCAGATAAAACTTACAGGTTAAACAACATATGTTACAGACTGTATTTTTAAAATGTATGTAATTATATTATATGTAATTATTTTAAAATTACATATATAAAACAACTATAGCTCAGTGGGTAGAGCGCTGCGCTGCAGTCTCAGAGGCCCCGAGTTCAATTCCCAGCACCACAAAAATGGGAGAAGGGCCTGGCAATCCACTCCCAAGGCAATCCCGAAGCACTCAGCCATTGAAAACCCTATAAGGGTCGCTATGAGTCGGATACCGACTCGACGGCAACTAACAACAACACAACAATATATATGTGTGTGTATATATATATCTTTTAGTTTCCAGCACAACTTCTTTGACAGATGTGATATGTAATTTTAAATATCCAATAGGTATGGATTTAAAATTATCTTAATTGTAGGGAAGAATTGGGAGGAAATTGGCAAAAACTCCCAAACTGGGAAAATGGTGTTTGAATATCTGGTTTGTAAGTTAGAAACCTAGGGAAAATGAAAGTAACTTGGTTGCACATTTGTACAAAACCCTTCCTGATTGGACAATTGGACTGAAAGCTGATTGGCTCAGGCCATTCCATGGGCGAACTACATAAAGAGCTGCGCTGCGGCAGCTCGACCTTTTTTTGGCACGGCCTTTTTGGCATTCCTTTCTGCGCCTTCTCGCCTGTTCCTGCCTGGACCACCGATGAGGAAATGCCTCTCCCGCTGTTCTCCCCCAGACCTTCGGTGAGGAAATAATGCCCTCCCGTTGCAATCCTCAACAAGGAAAAGAACCTGCTCTCTGTCTGATCACCGACGAAGCAACAGCTGCCTCCTCCTGACTACCGAGACGACCAACACAGGTGTTTGCCCCTGGAAGGCAAAAGCGCCTGAGGCTTTTCCTTTCTCCCATCTCCGCCGGGGTCCCGAGGGTCTCAGGAGTCTGCGCCCCTCACCTGAGGGTCTTGAGTGAATTGTGTTTAGTATCTGTGTGCACGGTGGCTCAGCCCGTCCGAACCTCCAGGCCGGATCGGGAGGCGCGTGTCCCACATTAATGTTTTTTTACTTAGAGTCATATATGTGTATATATATGTGTGTTGTTGTTGTTGTTGTTGTTAGGTGCCGTCGAGTTGGTATCCGACTCATAGCGACCCTCGTAGGGTTTTCAATGGCTGAGTGCTTCGAGATTGCCTTGGGAGTGGATTGCCAGGTCCTTCTCCATATATGTGTGTGTATATATATATATATATATATATATATATATATATATGTATACACATATACATATATGTGTGTGTATATATATATATACATATATACACACACACACACACTTAACAACAACATCACCATCAACAACATATATATATATTAGGCTCTGTCAAGTTGGTGTCCAACTCATAACGACCCTATGTTCAACAGGTGAAACACCATTATCAGTGCTTCTCGGCTGTTCATAGGGTTTTCAATGGCAGATGGATTTTGGGGGGTGGGTTGCTGGCTTCTTCTCCCAAGCCTACAGCACCTGGTGTTCCCAGGTGGTCTCCCATCCAAGTACTATCCAGGCTCATCCCTGCTTAGCTTCTGATATCTGACAGGATAGGATGCCACAGTGCTACAGCTGTAGGTGTGTGTGTGTGTGTGTGTGTGTGTGTGTGTATGTGTGACTCTAAGTAAGAAAACATTATTAAGATAACTTTAAATCCATATGTATTGGATATTTAAAATTACATATCACATCTGCCAAAGAAGTAATTGTGCTGGAAACTATAAATAATATTTAGAAATTAATGGCAGTGAAAATAATGAATATCAAAGCTTGTGAGGTTGCAACTAATGTGGTATTTAGAGGAAACTATAGTTTTAAAGGGGCTGGGATTTAGCTCAGTTGGTAGAGTGCTGTGCTGCAGTCTCTGAGGTCCTGAGTTCAATTCCCAGCACAGCAAAAATGGAAGAAGGGCCTGGTAATCCAGTCCCAAGGCAATCCCGAAACAGTCAGCCATTGACAACCCTATGAGGGTTGCTATGAGTTGGATACCGACTTGATGGCACCTAACAACAACAATAATTTTAAATTCTTTTTTTTTTGCAGGGCTGGGCATCAAACCCAGGGCCTTGCCTTGAATATCCTAGGCAAGTGCTCAAACACTCACCTGGTCCTCAGCCCCCTTTTCTTGTAACATGGTCTCACTAGATTGTGCCGGCTGCCTCTGGTCTCAAACCTGATATCCTCCTGTCTCAGCCTCCCAAGTTGCTAGGATTACAGGACTGTACCATGTTTCCTGACTAGGAATTCTTTTTTAAAGTATGAGCAGAAATTAATGAAATAGAACATTAAGCCAAATTAAGAGGAAAAACAAAACACTAGATTTTTATATGAATATAAAGTTGACGGGCTTGGATTTAGCTCAGTTGGTAGAGCGCTGCGCTGCAGTCTCTGAGGTCTCAAGTTCAATTCCCAGCACCGCAAAAATGGGAGCAGGGCCTGGCATTCCACTCCCAAGGCAATCCCTAAAACAGTCGCCATTGAAAACCCTATGAGGGTTGCTATGAGTTTGATACCTACTCGACGGCACCTAACAACAACAACATAAAGTTGACAAATATACATGCTAGATATGGGAGGTTAGGCTTGATTTCACATATTTAATTGCTATGTTCACAGGCTGTTATTTTTGCTAAAGTTTGCATTTCTTCTCATGTAATTTTATTATTTCTAAGTAAGGTTATTGATTAAGTAGATTAAGTCCATCCTGCAGAGGAATTCACAAACAAAAAATAGAATGAAAACCTAGTTGTTTGAAGAAGATGACTAAAATAGATTGCTCTTTGGTAGATTGATCAAGGAAAATAGAAGAAAAGGCACAAAAAATAATTAAAGTAAATGTAAAGTAATTAATGCAGTAGATAAGATCTTGGAACATTAATAAGAGAATTTTATGAACATCTTTATGCCAACAAATTTGAAAACTTAAGTGGGTAACAACATAAAATAACAACTTACCAGGATTCACTCAAGAATAGGAAAACTAAGCAAATTTACTATTAACAAAATCGAAGTATTGTTTGAAATCTATCAACCAATAAACTAACAAATAAATCCCCCAAAGATACTTAATCATATAGGTTAATTCTATCAAACATTCAAGAAACAATCTTAGTCTTATATAACTGTTGCCTTAAGTCTCCCTGAAACTCATAAGGCTAACATAATCTTGATGCCAAACCAGGTAAGGCTATTATAAGAAAGGAAAATTAGCGTTGGGCGTGGTAGACCATGCCTGTAATCCCAGAAGCTCAGGAGGTGGAGGCAGGAGGATCGCAAGTTTGAGACCAGAAGCAGTCTGCATAACTTAGGAAGACTCTGTCTCAAAACATAAAAAAAAAAAAAATTAAAAAAAAAGGGCTGGGGGTATAGCTCAGTGGTCCAGCACTTGCAAAGCATGCAAGTGTGAAGTCTTGGGTTCAACCTCCAGTACCAAAAAGAAAAAAAGAGAAAAATTACAGGTTAACTTCATCTATGAACATACATGGAAAAGTCCAAAATAAAATACTAGCAATTAGAATGAATACTATATTAAATACACAGTATAACCAACTTGAGTTTATCTCTGTTATAAAAGTGAATATTTTTTGGCAGTACTGGAGAGTTGAACCCAGGGCTTTATGCATGCTTTACAAGTGCTCTGCCACTGAGCTATACCCCCAGCCCAATTAAAGTGATTTACTATTAGAGAAATTATTAATTTAATTCACCTTGATAATAAAACAATGCAAACAAATGCAAAACTAGCATTTCTTTTCAGTCTTGTACTATAGATCCCAAACAGTACAATAAGAAAATAAATAAAAAGTAGAGATCAAAAAAGGAGAAACAGAGCTTATTTACAGATGACATGGTTCTCTAAATAGAAAATACAAGAGAATATATAAACTATTGAAACAAGAAAGAATAATTAGCAAAGTTTGAGGACATAAGAGTAATATAAAAAAATCAGCAATGCAAGAATTAGTTTATACAGTAGCAACAAAAGCTAAAAGACATAACAAAAGATGTGCAAGACCTGTATGCAAAAAGCCTAAATCTTCACTGAATGATATTAAAGAAAATCCAAGGTAATGGAAGGGTAAAATATATTTATGTATAGGAAAACATTAATGTAATGATGTCAAATCTTTGTAAATTCATTCAGAGATTTAATGCATTCCAATTAAAATTCCAAATAGGACCAAGGAAAGCCAAGACAATATTAAAGCAACACAGTATACCATACCAGATGTCAACACTTTCTATAAGCTGCAGTAATTAAGACAGTACAGAGAAAAATAATCAGTGAAATTAATACAGAGCTCAGAAATAGACCCACATGTAAATGAAACTTGATACATGAGTAGTGTACAAATGAAAATTACTGAATAAATATTCCTGGAACCACTGGCTATTCACATGGAAAAAATTGTAGCTCTTCCACTATTGTACATAAAAATAAACTCAAAGTGGTTGTATTACCTAAATGTGATAAGTACTTAAAAGCTTTTGGAAGATAACATAAGCAAATATACTTATGACCTTGTGGTAATGAAAAATTCCATAAACAAAATACAAATTAATAAACATTAAAGTAAAAATCTTAATAATTTTATTACATTAAAAGTTAAAAACTTGAGTATAATAAAATAAATCATAAAAAAATGAAAACATAAGCCACCTTAGCAGGGCCTGGTGGCACATGTCTGTAATCCCAGTGATCTCAGGTTTGAGATCAGAGGCAGCCTTGTAATTTAGTGAGACCCTGACTCAAGACAAAAAATTAAAAATGGGCTGGGGTTGCAACTCAGTGGTACAGAACTTTATAAACGTATGTGCTGGGCCCTGGGGTCAATCCCCAAGTACCATAAAAAAAAGGCCATCATCTAGGAAAAGATGTTTGCAACATGCTTACTCCTATCTAGACCTTCAGTGCTTCATCTTCTTCTGCCTAGGATAATCCATGTCCAAATATACATTTGACTCTGTTTTTCAATTCATTAATGTCTCTGTCCAAATATAAGAAGGACCCGACAACCCATCCCCAAAAAACAGCCATTGAAAACCCTATGAATAGCAGAGAAGCACTAATGATAGTGTTTCACCTGTTGTACGTTTTGCCTGTATACTATGTGTCAGATACCGACTTGATGGCACCTAACAAGTGAAGTGCTGACCATCCATATCTAGTTGCTCTTTTACTTATTGCCTATCTTTCCATTAGAATTCATGTTTCTTGAAAGCAGAGACTTTATTTTGCTTGCTGCCATATCCTTTAGTCCTCAATGTCTGACACGCAGCATATGCTAAAGAAATGCTTGATGAAAGAATGAATAAATGAATACAAATGATAAAGGATTAGCATTCAGAACATGTAAAGAAGTATATGTCAATTAAAAACCAACAAATGCCTCAAGAGAAAAATTGTCAAGAGCTATGAACATACTGTTCACAGAAGAGGAAACCTGTAGGGACAATCAAAATATGGAAACATTTAATATAATTTATAATCAGGAAAATGAGAAATTAAATAATAATGACCACTTCATACCCAAGAGATTGACAAAAATTAAATGCCCAATAATGCTAGTAATTTGTAAAGACTTGGGAGAAAAAAGGAACTATTCACTATTATTTGGAGTACAAATTGGCATACCCACCTTGAAGAAGAATTTGATATCATCTAACAAATAAACAAATATACGCATACTCTAAGACTTAGAAATTATACTTCCAGACAAGTTTGCTACAGGTGCTTTTTCATATTTTAATGGAGAGAGTACATAAGAATGTTCATAGCAGCATTGTTTGTAATAACAAATGACTAGATATAACCCAAATGTGCATTACCAGCAAAGTAGAAAAATAAACCATAGAATATTCATGTAACAGGATATTATATGGCAATAAACATGAACAAATTATAACTATACACATGGAAGTGGATAGATTTCATAAACAAACGAGGCAAAAGAAGCAAATTTCATAATAAATGCTGTATAATTCCATTTATGTAAAATTTAAAAACACAACAGACATATGTTGTCAGTGGATGGGGAATATATGATAAAAGGGTAGTGGCTAGCTATGGAAGGGAGAGAGTGGCATGGGATCAGAGGAGGGTGTAATGGGGACTTCAACTGCATGTTCTTTATTACTTCAAAAATAAGTAAATTTATGAGGGGGACATTGTAGCACACACCTGTAATCCCAGCAATCAGGAGGCCAAGGCAGGAGGATCATAAGTTCGAGGCTAGCCTAGGATACAGAGTGAGACTGTCTCAAAAAAAGAAATAATCAAAAAACAGGGCTGGGTCTATAGCTAAATGGTATAACCTACCTGATGTTCAAGGCACAGTGCTGCATCCAAAGCACCATGAAAACAACAAAAGAAAGACAGGCAAATGTGTTGGAATTCAACAGATAGGTAGCATGACATCATGACATGGCATGAGTTATTTTATTATTTCCTTAGTCTGTGCTTAGAACGATGCATTTGAAAAAGTACCAGTAGTTCAGTATCATTGTGTGTATGTGTGTGTGTGTGTGTGTGTGTGTGTGTGTGTGTGTGTGTGTGTGTAGATAAAGTGCTTAAACAGTTTCATAATGCTATTTTCCCACCTGATGGCCCCTTCTTTTTGTTACACTGTCTTGGATTTAGGGTTATTTGCTGAACAAGAATCACATATTTTTTTAGTATGAAACTCAGCTTCATTTGGGACAGGACCCAGAGAAGTTTCTGTAAAGGGCCAGATAGCAAGTACTTTCAGCTTTGTGGGCTATATGCTCTCAGTTGCAACTACCCAAGTCTGCCATTGTGGAGTGAAAGCAGTGTGATACATGGAATTTTAAGGTGGCCCCCAAGATTCCTGGCCCCCGATGTACATATACTTTACTTCAGTTATTCAGTCAAACACTAATCTAGGTGCTGCTGAGAAGGCATTTTGGAGATGTAACTAGGTCCCAAGTCAGTTGACCTTAAGATAGGGACATTGGCTGTGGATGTGACTCAGTGGTAGAGCACTTACCTAGTATGTGTGAGGCCCTGGGTTCAAAACTTCAGTGCTGAAAAAAAGTGTGATGTTTCTTTGCTGAGAGCGGTGGCACAAACCTGTAATCCCAGCAATTTGGGAGGCTGAGCCAGGTGGATTGTGAGTTTGAGGCCAGAGACAGCCTCATACTTAGACCCTGAGTCAAAATAAAAAAAAATAAATGGGCTGGGGGTGCAGCACAGTGGCAGAGCACTTGCAAAGTATGTGCGAGGTCCTGAGTTCAATCCTCAAGTACTGGGGAAAAAAGTGGGAGATATCCTTGGCAGGCTTTACATGATCAAGTGAGTCTTTCAAAGGAATGGGGCTCTTTCCAATAAAAGAGAATTAAAGTGTTAAAGAGGTTTGTGAGGGAGACTCTTGGTTGCGGACTTCAAAGATGAAGGGGCTATGTGGCAAAGAATGTAGGAGCCTTGAGGAACTGACGGCAGCTCAAGGCTGATGTTTGGTCTGTGAATGAGCGCCTCAGTGAGGAACTCCACTGTGAGGAACTGCATTCTGGCAACAACTATGTGAGCTTGAAAGAGGACCTTGAGTTTCAGATGAGATGCCTGTCCCAGTCAACACGTTGATTTCAGCCTGTTGGGACCCTGCTAAATCCTGTTCAGATTTATGATCAACAGAAACCGTGAGATAATAAATTTGTGTTGTACTAAGCCACTGAGTTATGATAATTTGTTATATAACAACAGGAAACAGATACATAGAGCCATATATAGTATATAAATGAACGAGGGAGGTTGTGTTCCAAAAGAAAAAAAAAACCTTTATTTATGGACACTGAAATTTGAATTTCATATAATTTGCATGTGCCACAAAATATTATTCTTTTGATTTTTTCCTAACCATTTAAATATATAAAAACCAATTTTTTGTATAGCTCATGGGCTATACAAAAACTAGTGGTGGGATGGATTCAGCCTGTGAGTTATAGTTTGGCAACCCCTGCTCTAAGAATTGGTGCATTTTTTGGTCAGACCCTCTGAACTTTTGAGAATTTTTCATGTCTCATAGGAATATGGAAACAGATCTTTAGTGGGGCACTGTGGCACACACCTGTAATCCCAATGATTTAGGAGGCTGCGGCAGGAGGATCATGAGTTTGAGGCCAAAGGCAGCCTACAGAACTTAGCAAGAACCTGTCTCAAAATAATGGGAGGGGCCTGGGGGTGTGGTTCAGTGGTAGAGCACTTGCCTAGCATGTGTGAGGCCCTGGGTTCACTTCCCTAGCATCACCAAAAAAAAGTCTTCAAAATATTCTTTAGGATTTGAAATTAGTTATAGCTCATTTTCTTCATATAGCATTTTAAGCATCATAGTATTTTTCAAACACACAATACATTTTTTATTTTTGGTGCTAAGGATTGAACCCTGGGCCTTGCACATGTTAAGCATGAGCTCTACCACTGAGCCACACTCTAGCCTCACACAATACATTTTAAAACACTTTTCTCTAATGGTCTAGATCTCTTTTAAATATCAAATCTAAACTATAAAGCCATTTAATTTATACATCAATTTCTACCACTCAAATAGGTTCAAAGGAACACTGCCAACTCTAATGAAAATATTGTATTTATTAATTAATTTATTTTATATCCCTCAAGGAAGTACTCTTTATTCTTTTGATTGTATGATTCTGATTAGTTGATACACATACATGGCCTTTCTTAAGACATGTTAATATGGATATTGCTATAATCTTCTGGCAACTTACATTTTCCAGATATCTAGTATATGATGCATTGACTTTTGTCATTTAAAGAAACTGCTAAATTGGGAATGTTGAATGCTGTGCTTAAATTTTTTACAATTAGAAATGGACATATAAAAGCAGATAGACCTTTGGAAACAACAGTTCAACAGCACACGATAGACATGATTTGGGAAGCTTCCTGGATTAGTTTCCTGGAGCTTTTGTCACAAAGAATCACAAAATAAGTGCTAATAAACAACTGAAATTTATTGCTTAACAGTTCAGGAGGGTAGAAGTCCAAAATTAAGGTACCTGCAGGGCCTGGTCCTTCTGAAAATCGCACAGAAGTACCCTTTCTTGCCTCTTCCTAGTTTCTATTGTTTTCTGGAAATTTTTGGTATTCCTTGTCTTGTAGATGTACCAGATTAATGTCTGCCTCTGTCATCACATAGCCATCTTATCCATCTTGTCCCCTTCTACTTTTCTTTTTTTTTCTTTTTCTTTTGTGGTACTGGGGGTTGAACTTAGGGCTTGAGCATGCTAGGCAAGTGCTCTATCACTGAACAATAGCCTCATCTCTTTTAAATTTCATTTTCAGACAGGGTCTTACTAAGTTGTGCAGGCTGTCTTTGGCCTCAAACTTGTGATCTTCCTGCTTCAGCCTCCTGTAAGCTGTGATTACAGGTGTTTGTGCCATGGCACTGTCTACTTTTACTCTTCTTATAAGGACAAAAATTATATTGGATTAGGACCCACCATAATGACCTCATCTTAACTTGATTACTTATACAATTATTTCCAAGTAAGGTCACATTTACAGTTACTGGGGGCTAAGACTTCAACATATTTTGGGGGGAGACACAATTCAACCCTTAGCACGTTCCCAAAGAAAAAGGTAAGAACTTAAGATAGAATGAGAATGTTAGAATAGGAATAACATTAAGAATTTTCTATAATGGTCACCTACTTTTATATTTGGAAAAGCTGAGGTGTTAGAGAAATTAGGAGACCCACCCAAAGTCACACACCTAGACAAAGACAGAGCTGGTACTGGAAGTCAGTAATGACAGAAAACTTACAACCATGCAAATATGTTTCTGGTTGAACTCCTAAAATACTTAAGGTTGGACCCAGGAAAAAAGTATGAATCAGGCAAATTTTATCTGAGTCTTTCTCATCTCCCTTTTCATTCCCCCTCTCCTCCTTGTTGGAACCTCCATAGCCTTAGTCTCTCCTCTAGGATCAAATGACATTTGCTGAGTGCTTCCTATGTAGTGGGCATCATGCTAAGTCTTCTGTGCTACTGTCTCATTCAATTATCATAACAGTGGTAAATGCTATTGTGACCTCATTTTACAAATGAGGAGAATTTCAGAGAAGGTAATGAACTTGCCCAGTGTATCATGGCTTGTAAGAGGCTGGGCTAAGATGTAAACACAGGCAGAACCCACATTCCTTTTTTTTTCTTTTGAAGCACGGTCTCACTATGTAGCCCAGGCTGACCTTGAACGCATGATCTTTCTCCTTCAGCTTCCCAAGTGCTGGAATTGTAGGTGTGTGCCACCACATCCAGCTGTAGTCTATGTTCATAGTTGGTCTGCTAGTCTGCATCTTCCTTCTTGCCACTGACTCCACCAGATGCTTGTCCGCCCTTTATGCTTTGCCTTCTTGTAGGCCCCTGCAAGTCCACCTTTCCTGACAGGGTGCTTGTTAGAGTCTGAACATGAAATGTCTCCCACAGGCTCACGTGTTTGAATAAATGGTTTCTAGCTGGTAACATTATTTTGGGAGGTCATGGAAACTTTGGGAGATGGGACTGGGCTGGAGAAAGTAGGTCCCTGGGGGCATGTCTTTGGGGGTATATTATACCTGGCAGCTTCCTATTTCTCTCTCTGCTTTTGGGCCTGCCATTATGTGAACTGAGCTGCTTCACCATGCCTTCCTGACCATGGTAGACTGAACTTCTGGATACTGTGAACCAAAATAAATCTTCCCTCCCTTAAGTTATTTATGTCAGGTATCTTGTCATGGCCATGCAACAGTAACCAATACAGTCATTCAGAATCATCTCTTGGACTCTGCCTGTTGCATGATGAGGTGGTAAAGATACTGGGTGGCTGTGTGAACAGGGCCTCTCTGGGACTTAGGGTCTATTTGTTAAAGGGTCTAGGGGCTGTTTTTCAAATTCAAGGACTCAGAAATTTGTCTTGTTGGCTTCCCCAGGAGTGTTCAGGTCTAGAGATGGAATCGCCCTTCCTAAACTTACAAGCAGCCGATTGCTGACACAATACTAATTTGGGAATTTATGCTGAGAAATACATCTACCAAATATTGTAAGGGACTGAGGCTTAGCTCAGTTGGTAGAGTACTGCTCCACACTTTCTGAGGACCCAGGTTCAATCCCCAGCACCACAAAAATGAGAGAAGGATATGGCAGTCCACTTCCAAAAACAATCCCCAAACAATCAGCCATTGAAAACCCTGTGTGGGTCGCTATGAGTTGGACCCAACCTGATGGCACCAAACAACAACAACAACAAGTGTTGTAACTAGAAAGCAATATTGGAAAGGGAGAGCAGCTCAGATGGGGCCCTGCAAAGGACCATTAGTGAGATTCTAATGTCAGTGATCTGGGTCCTGGCCTCCCCACACCAAAGTGACCAAGGAAAACAAGGTGGCAGTCTCAGGGGCTGGATTGTCTCAGGTTTTTCCTGCAGGAAGCCTGAGGCAGAAAGTCAGATGCTACATGAAGAAGGGCCAAGATTCTATCAGGCAAGCCAACATCAGGAATGGAGCCCACAGTGCCTCACATGTGCGAGGCCCTGGGTTCAATTTCTAGCACCGCAAAGAAAGATAGAAAAAAGGGAGGGAAGGAAAGAAGAGAGAGAGAAAGAGAAGAGGATTTAATCCAAAAGACAGAAAGGGGAATGTGAGGAGGGAATTCTGTGGCTCAGAGAAATGGGGGAAGGTGAGATGAGAGGAGATCCAGCACCCAATCCTCTACTCAGTCTGAATCTTACCTCTGACTCTTTGGGTTTGGACATCACATGTCACCTGGTGATCAAAGCTCAGCTTTCTCCTTTGCCTGGGCCTGGCTTTCAGGTTATTGGTGGCCAATGCTGCCTCTGGTAGAAGCCTCACACTCAGGCTCTGGGCCCATAAATCTCAGTCCTCCCCAGGAAGGGAGGATCCAGATATTTTCCCCATGTCAGCGTAGTTAAGAATATCTGCTGATCTTTTGGCTTTATGATACGTTTTGGTGGTTAACAGCCTTTAAAATTTTATATACATGAATATTTTACATCTTTTCCCGTTTGGATTTTAGATTCCAAGACTATAGAAATATTCACTTATATTTTATTTTACTCCTTGTGTTGATTTAAGTTGAAATATTAACTCCAGCTGGAAGATATTTTGGATATGCTGTGAGATAGGGATCCAGGAGTATATGTTTCTTCATGGCTAGTGAGTTAAGGATCTTTAACTGTTAGGAAAGGAGCTAACTGAAGCTAGCTTGGTGGGGAGAAAAGGGAATTGATTAGGTGAATATGGGGTATTTTCCTGAACCCCAGGTCTGGGATAGAGCTTAATCTCCAGAAGGGCTGGACTCTGGAAAGGAAAAGGTATCAGGAGTGAAAAGAGTAGTTTCTTGCCATGTCTGATCTTTGTTGCCATCCAAGCATCAACTTTATTCATCCCTGTGGATTGGTTTTCTCTGTTGCTTGGTCCTGCTGGTTGTGGCTGGCCATACCAAAGCTCAAAAACTAAGGGAAGTTTCTTTCCCTTCATGATACCAATCCTTTAGACTGGAAGAGACTCTGATTAGCTTGGATCACGAGTTTACTTCTGACCCATTCAGCATTGACTAGGGGACATGAGTGGCTATAAACATGGCTGTTGTGGACTTACTCCTGAAAACCTATAGACAGGGAAAAGAAGATAGAGGGTGGAAGTTCTCTAGGACAGCAGTCTCCAACCTTTTTGGCACAAGGTACCAGTTATGTGCAAGACAAATTTTTCAGGGATGGGGATGGGGATGGTTTTGGGATGATTTAATCAATGGGGAGCAGTTGTAAATACAGATGAAGCTTTGCTTATACACTGGGTTCCTAAGAGGCCATGGTCTAAAACTGGTCTGTATCCCAAGGGTTGGGGACCCCTGCTCTAGAATTCATTATGACACATTTACTATATTGTTTAGTGACATTTTTTGAAGAATATGTCTTATTCCCACTAATGTTTCTCCCAAACTCCCAGATGAATTTTTCACACTGCAATAATAGTGGCAGGTGAACAATATTCAATTGCTAAGGATCATAGGACCCAAAAGGCAATACTTATGAATGTGTAGGTTATTACAGGATAGGGATCCAGTGTGGGGTCTGGGGAGGTGAGGTGGTATATCCTATTGTCCTCCTCTATAAAGACCATAGGCCTGCAGCTATAGCCCTGTGGCATCTGATTCTGTTAGATCTTGGAAGCTAAGCAGGGTCGGGCCTGGTTAGTACTTGGATGGGAGATGGCCTGGGAACACCAGGCCTGGAATACTGTAGGCTAGGGAGAAGGACCCAGCAACCCTCTCCCCAAAATCAATCTGCCATTGAAAACCCTATGAACAGCAGAGAAGCACTGACAATAGTGTTTCACCTGTTGTATGTAGGGTTGGTATGAGTTGGATACTGACTTGATGGCACCTAACAACAACAACAATAAAGACCATAATAGGAGACATCTTACTTGGACCGAGAAACAGAGACATGTACATGGAGCACCTCAAAACTAGGGAGTCCCAAACGGAGTCTCAGTTGTTCTCTGCAAATACTTTGCCAGCCACATAGGCACATTCCTGCTTCAACAGTGGAGCCCATGGAGGGAAGGGGCAGGTGTCATTCTGAGACCAGGTGTAAATAATCAATCTCACCGTTATTAGTATACAACACCGACAAGCTGGTATGAGCCATCTTGAATCACCTCAAGTCCCATGGTTACAAAATACTATCATTAATCAGTATGTTTCATGCCTTGATGAGAGGCCAGTCATGTAGGAACTTTCGTACAACAGCTCAGGCTAATTCCACACCTGCTGGAATTAACCTCAGAACACTCACTTTCTCAAGTTTCTACCTCGAATCCCTCACCTTCATTCTCAGCTGCTGCCTTGCTTCCCATTTCACTGAGAAAATAGGTACTGTTACCCCACTTATTACCCTTCTTTTTTTCAGAATTTTATGCGTTTTTATGATAATTATGTCAAGTTCCTCATATGCCTCAGAGATTGATTTATTTATTTATTTATTTATTTATTTATTTATTATCTTGAGACAGGGTCTCGTTAAATTGTGCAGGCTGCCTCTCCCCTTGAACTTGTGGTTCTCCTGCTTCAGCCTCCTGAGTTGCTGGAATTACAGGTATGCACTGTGGCACCCAACAGATTTTTTTGTTTTGTTTTGTTTTCTTGAGATAAGGTCTTCCCAAGCTGGGTTTGAACTTGTGATCCTCCTGCCTCAGCCTCCTGAGTGCCAGGATGATAGGCATGTGCCATCATGCTTACCTCAGAGAACTTCTTCTTTAAATTTTGGTTGGATTTGTTTTGTATTTCTAGATCAATTTATTGTTATTGTTGTAAGGTGCTGCTGGGTCGGGTCCAACTAATAGTGACCCTATGTACAACAGATGAAACACTACTCAACACTGTGCCACGCCAGGCACTATTGTCAGTGTTCCTCTGCTATTCATATGGTTTTCAGTGGCTGATTGTTTTTGGGAGTGGGCTGCCAGGTCCTTCTCCCAAGCCTACAGCACCTGGTGTTCCCAGGTGGTCTCTCATCCAAGTACTAACAAGGCCCAACCCTGCTTAGCTTCCAAGATCTACTGGGATCGGATGCCAGGGTGGTACAGCTGCAGGCAGATCAATTTATGGAGAACTAATATTGTTATAATGCTGAATTTTCCTAGGGATGGAGATGTAACTCAGTGGTAGAACACTTGCCTAGCATGTGCAAGGTTCTGGGCTCTATTCCTAGCATCAGCAAAATAATAATGATGATGATGATGATGATGATGATGATGATGAGCTGGGCTCCATTGCACATGCCTATAATCCGAGTTATTCTGAAGGCTGAAACAGGAGGATCATGAGTTTGAGGTCAGAGGCAGCCTGTGCAATTTAGTGAGACCCTGTCACAAAATAAAAAATAAAAATAGGGGTTAGGGGTGTGGCTCAATAGTGGAGCACTTGCTAGCATACATGGAGCCCTAGATTAAGTCCCCCAGTACTGGAAAGCAAAAAAACATTGAATTTTACTAATTGAAAACAAGATATGTCCGCTGGGTATAGTGGCCCATACCGTAGTCCAGCTAATAGGAAAAGTAAGGCAGGAAGATCCCTGGAGCCCAGGAGTTTGGAGCCATTCTGGCCCTGGGCAACATAGATCTTTTTCAAAACAAAAAACAAAAAACAAAAAACAAAAACAAAAACAAAAAAAACCAGCAAAACAAAACAAGAAAGATTTCTGTCATTGAAGTCTTGTTTTATGTTCAACAATAGAATTTTGTAGTTTTCTTTATAGAGTTCCTTGTGCATGTTTCTTCTTTAGTCCTAGATATCTGATAGGATTTATTGTTATTATAAATGGGATAATTTCTTACATTATGAATTCTAACTGGTCAGCAATTTTATATATGATAATCTCATCACTATCCATCTGAGATAATGAAAATGAAGAAAAAATTTTAAATGAGCATTCTTTTGCCTGATTTTTCTTCCCTACCAGGAATTCTCAAAGTGTCTGTTTCTACATCTTGATATTTTAACAATTTTACTGTTTCTTATGATCTGAAAGATTTTGTGAGCTTTATTAGCACTTAAACTATGGATGCTCTATTTGACTTTCCTTACTTTGGATACTTAATGAATTCAGTTTTTATTTTGTGGTGCTGGGGATTGGACCCAGGGCCCTGTGCATGGTAGGCAAACACTCAACCACTGAGCTACATCCCCAGCCCCTGTATTCAAAATTTATCTTTTGAACTCCTGTGCTACTTTGGGAAAACAAAGATTTGTTGTTAGGTTGCTATTGAGTCAGGTCTGACTCATAGCAACCCTATGTACAACAGAATGAAACATTTCCTGACACTGTGCCATGCACACGATCTTTTTTATGTTTAAACCCATTGTTGCAGCTACTGTGTCAATCCATCTAGTTGAGGGTCTTTTCTCTTTGACCTGCTACTCTCACAAATATTATATCCTTCTCCAGAAATTGGTCCCCTCTGACTACATGTCCAAAATACATAAGACACAGTCTAGCCATCCTTGCTTCCAAGGGCAAGTTTCAGAGTCTCTTTTTTTTGTATTTTTGATAACCTTTTGCTTTCCTCATGAGTGATGTCTTTGATGTCATTCCATAACTCATCTGTTCTTTGATCATTAGTGTCTAATGGCATCAAATCGGCTATTGAGATGATCTCTGAACTCAGGTGGCATACAATCAAGGTCATACCTTGGCTCTCGTACACTTGATCTAATTTTCTTCAGTTTGAGTTTGAATCTGCATATGAGCAATTGATGGTCTGACTTTTGAGACTGAGGTTTCCATCATTTCTTTCCACAAATGTAGTCAATTTGGTTCCTGTATGTTCCATCTGGTGAATTACATGTGTATTATTGCCATTTATGTCGGTGAAAAAATGTTTTTGCCATGAAAAGGTCATTGGTCTGATAAAATTCCAACATGCAATCTCCAGCATCGTTTCTGTCACCAAGACCATATTTTCCAACTACTGAGCCTTCTTCTTTGTTTCCAACCTTTGCATTCCAGTCACCAGTGATTATCAGTACATCCTGATAGCAGATGCTGGTTACTTCCCTTTCTTCAATTGTGGCCCTAGGGTGGGTTGTAAATTTGAATAATAGTCATATTAACTGGTCTCCCTTGTTGATGTATGGATCTTAGAGAACTCTTTATTCTGTAGGTGATTTGACAGCATTTTTGAGTTGACTTCTGAAAATTACTGAAACAATCCATTTCAAATCAAAATTCTCTTGTGTCAGCTTTTAGACTTAAAGAAAGTTCAACTTTCCGTATACAAATTCTGAACTCACTTCATTTAATTGATTAATTGTGGTTTCTATCTCATGCAAGGCAAAAACATCTTCCCTAAACAGCTTTCAAAGAACTCGCGTTTAAAACATATTTTGGAATGGAATTTCTTTATTTCAATTCTGCTTTTTACATGGAATGAACTAAAGTGCATTCAAAACTAAAAACCGTATTGCCACCACTTGATGCAATTCACATGCTGAAAATGTTATGTTTTAAAAAAGACTTAAACTCGTAATAGGCTGCCTTACTCATGTTTGCACTGGTTTTTGTTAGAGAGAGCACATGGTCCCATTAGCCCACGGGCATTGTCAGGCCAAATACACAGAAACA
This sequence comes from Pedetes capensis, assembly GCA_007922755.1. Taxonomy (NCBI): domain Eukaryota; kingdom Metazoa; phylum Chordata; class Mammalia; order Rodentia; family Pedetidae; genus Pedetes; species Pedetes capensis. Next base: position 29,583 of record VMDO01014889.1, on the reverse strand, counting down.
GTAATTGAATACGCAGAAGTCTCAATTAGGCAGTGTTTTTTGCAGATACCATAAAGAGAAAAACATCTTGATTCAAGTTGGGGGTGGGTAGAAGCAATTTTGTTCCCATTGCAGATGTACGATTAGCTGTGAAAAGGAAACGTGTTCTCTCCGAGCTTTGGGCTAATAATCTTAAAACCTATCTCTGTAGCTCTTGTTAAAAAAAATCAGATGTGACACTAAAAGCAGAAACCATTAAAAGAAAGTAATGAAGGCTTAGATCATTTTAAAAACTCTATTAAAACACCATAAATAATGCTGAAATTCAAACAGTATATTCAGAAAAAAGATTTGCAACATTTATGACATGATTCTAAGAAATTGACTAAAATAAAAAGAAGGTACATGCTCAAATAGAAAAATTGGCAAACAACTCAGTCACAGTACAAAAGAAGAAATACAAATGGAAATAAATGTGAAAAGCTGTTCTGCTTTGCTGGTGATCAAAGTCATGCAAATTGAAATAATATTGCTCTCTAAAAAATTATCAGGATAGCAAAGATTTGAATATTATTAGTATCCAGTGCTTTAAAAGAGTGTGGGAAAAAGATATTCTTATATTTTACTGGTGGGCTGGGATTTAGCTCAGTGGGTAGAGCGCTGTGCTGCAGTCTCTGAGGCCCTGAGTTCAATTCCCAGCACTGCAAAAATGGGAGAAGGGCCTGGCAATCCACTCCCACGGCAATCCCGAAACAGTCAGCCATTGAAAACCCTATGAGGGTAGCTATGAGCTATGAGTATACCGACTTAACGGCACCTAACAATAACAACAACAATATTTTACTGATGAGAAAGTCAGTTGAAGGCAATTTGGCAATGTTCATCAAAATTGAAATGTCCATATATATTTCTTTTGAAGTACTTGGGGGTTGACCCAGGGCCTCACACATACTTTGTAAGGGCTCTATCACTGGGCTGCACCCACAGCCCATTTTGTATTTTTTTTATTTTGAGTCTGGGTCTTGCTAAGTTACGCAGGCTGCCTCTGTCCTGGAAGTCGCAATCCTCCTGCCTTGCCTCCCAAGTTGCTAAGATTACAGGTGTATACCACTGCCCCCAGCTATATTATATATTTAGCAATTTCAGAATTCAAAAATCTACATTTTGCCTGTGGTGCGAAAAAAAAAAAAGTGAGTTCAAAGACATTCACTGTAGCATTATTTATAATTGCTCAGAAGAGAACAGCCTAAATGTCCATCAAGGGGAACTGGGGTCGCTCAGGGGTAGAGGGCTTGCTTAACATGTGGAAAGTCCTAGGTTCAATCCCCAGCACTGGAAAAAAGAGAAATTAGAGTAGGAATTTTCTTCTGTCACTAATATACTTGGTAATACTGTATACCCAACTATAAATGTACTATACTTTTTTATTGTGGTAAGAACACTGAACATGCAATCTACTCTCTTGACAAAATCTTAAGTATGCAATATTAATGGTAGGTACAAGGTTGTACAGATGCTTAGAACTTATTCATGAATAAGAACTTATTCATGAATAACTTCTTGAATAACTGAAATTTTATACATGTTGAACAGCATCTCCCCATTCCCTCTGCCCTCCCCAGCTCCTGGCACCCACCATTCTACTCTTTGGTGCTGTGAATTTGACTTTTAGACAACATATATAAGTGGAATCATGTAGTATTTGTCCTTCCATGACTGGTTTATTACACTTAGTATGATGTATTCCAGGTTCATTCATGTTGTCACATATGGCAGGATTTCCTTCTCTTTAAGATTGAATAATATTGCACCATATGTATGGAACACATTTTCTTTATCCATTTATTCACTGATAGACATTTGGGTTGTTTGCAAATTTCAGCTATTGTGAATAATGCTGAAATGAATATGGAACTGCAAATATTCCTTTGTGATCTTGATTTTAGTTGTTTTGGATAAGTACATAGAAGTGGGATTTGTTGGATCATATGGTAATTCTATTTTTAGTTTTTGAGGGACCTCCATACTGTGTTCCATAGTGGCTATGTATTTTTATAGGAATCTTAAGAAGTAGAATTTATCAGAGATTCTGAGTTTGTGGAGCCAACCACAAAGCAGTTCTACAAATAGTGACTTTGCCTAAGTAAAATTTGCGTGTTTTATGCATCTGAACATATTGGATCATGTTTTAATGTGTCTGACTCATCTTATTCTGATGAAGTCTGGAAGTTTCTGATGAAATGGCAAATGAAACTATCATGGACATAGGGAAATAGCATGGACAAGCAAGTGCTCCATTAACAAAAGCCTAAATATAAAATACAACGTATTGAGTATTCAAAGTGGTTTGAGCTATGTGCTGTGGCACATGCCTGTAATCCCAGCAATTTGGGAGACTGAGGCAGGAGGATGGCAAGTTCGAGGCCAGGGGCAGCCTGCATAACTTAGCGAGACCCTGTCTCAAAATAAAAAGAGAAGAGGGTTAAGGTATAGCTTAGTGGTAGATCACCTCCCTAACATGTGCAAGACCCTGAGTTCAACCCCTTTATATTGCAGAAAAAAAGAGTGATTGGATTACACAGTTGTGTAACTCAATGTAATACAGTGCCATTTAAAAAATACATTCAATTATTCTTATAAATTTCTTGCTTTCAGATCAATTTTGAATTATTTTTCAGAACTCCTGATGAACCAAACTGTAAATATTATAGGGAGGAAGCCAAGTATATAAGCTGAAAGAAAGACCAGCCTTATTATTACTGCCTTATTATTACAAATGTAATTAAAAATCTTATGAAAACAAAATAAAAATGAAACAAAATAAAAGCATTAATAATACAAGGTTTGGTAAACTATGCTAGAATTATGTATGTTTATTAAAAAATTATGAAGTTATCACATGCACAGGTACATAGTATGTGACCAACAATATAGGAATGTTACATTATAGATGTGTGTCAAGAAGTTACTATTAGGTTACTTTCTAGATTTTCTGATGTTTGTAGTATTTGTAAGCTTTTATAAATGTATAATATATTGTGGTTTCTTTTCTTTATTTACATAAATACCCACTTTTTTTGTAGTCCTGCGGACCAAACCCATTGCCTTGCACATGCTAGCCAAGTGTTCTACCACTCAGCCGCACTCCTAAATATTCACTTTCGCACCTAATTTTGTATTTTTCTTAATAAGAACCTCCTAAATTATACAGATAAGAGGCCACACCCAGCCCTTGCCTATACCTAGTAATTTAGAAAATGCTGTTGGCTCTATCTTCAATATATGTAAACCATCTTCACTGCCACTACTCTGGTTTCAGCTACCATCTTTTTCTACCTGGATTATTACAATAGTCTCCGAATTCTTCTCCCTGCTTCTTATCTTGCCCACTTTTGGCCTAATTTCAACACAGCAGCCAGAGAGATCCCTTTAAACCCAAATCATATTAGGTTTCTCCTCCGCTCAAAACTCTTCAATAGCATCCCTCCTCTCTCAGAGTAAAACCCTCAGTCTTTTTCTTGGCTTTCAGAGATCTACGTGATTTGTTCTCCTCCAAACCTCTTAGACTTCCTTTGTTACTCCTATCCCCTAGCATATCCTATTTTAGCCACTTTGGGTGTTTTTGGTGTTATGGTGTTCCTTTTATGTGTCAAGCATATTTCTGCCTTGGGACCTTGGCATTGGCTACTCCCCCTGCTTAGAATGCTTTTCCTTCAGATATCTGCACAACTTGCTCTCTTATTTCTTTCAGGTCTTTGCTCAAATATCACCTTATCAGTGAGGGCTTCCTTATGCTGTTGTCCCTCAGTATCCAAAGGGAATTGATTCCAGAATTCCTCAAGGATAATAAAATCCTCAGATGCTCGAGTCCCTTGTAGAAAATGCCACAGTATTTGCATGTGAACTATATATATCCTCTTGCACATTTAGATTACTTATAATACCTAGTACAATGGAAATACTTAGAAAATAGAAGTTACATGATACTTTTTAGAAAATGACAGGAAGTCTACATGCTCAGTACAGATGCAATTTTTTTGATTACTTTGGATTTATGGTTGGTTGAAGCTGAAGTTGTAGAACCCTCAGATATGGAGGACCTGCTGTATAAAATTACAACCTCCTTGGGCTGGGTATATAACTCAGTGTTAGAGCACTTGCCTCGCATACTTGAGGCCCTGATTTCAATCCCTAGCACTGCATTTCTATTAGCACCAGTGTTCTGGTCTTTCTTACTCTTACCTGAACCACCCCTCAAGCCCTCCAGAGATTCTCTTGCCTATATTTCCAAATTCTTCCAAACTTTTCCTGCAAACAAGTTCCAAATATGGCCTAAGAAGTACATGGTTAGGTTTCTGCACAGCAATGACCCCACTGTCTGGTACCAATTTTCTGTATTAGCTGGCTGTCATTACCGTAGCTGAAAAACCAACCCAAAAAACTTATGGAGGAAAGGGTTTATTGGAAGCTCACAATTAGAGGATCAGTCCATAATGGCAGCAGGGTAACCATGGTAGCAGTGGTGGTGGCTTAGCCTTTAGCAGATAACCTCATGGCATCACAGGGCAGGAGACAGAGTGTGTGAACGGGGCCACAGGTCTGGGCAAACACTTCTAAAGGTTCATCTCCAGTGACTCACTTTCACAAATTAGATCTTGCCTGTCAAAGTTCCCATAGTCTCTACAAACAGTACCACTAGCCAGGGATGTAATGTTAAAACTCATGACCTTTATGAGCTCTAAACCATAAAAGGAATAAAACACTAAAAAATAAAAAATCTCAGATAATAGAAAAAATGGAGAAGTTATTATTGGTATGGACAAATGAAAAATGATAGCCAGTGATAGTGTTTCAGAGGGTATCATCACCCAGAAGCCACTGCAACTGTACACGGATCTTGCTAAAGACACCCTGGGAATGAGTGCCGAAGCTGAAACTTTCAAGGCCAGCCATGGCTGGTTTCAGAAATTTAAAAAGAGAAGTAGAATTCAGCTGGATGTGGTGGCTTACACCTCTAATCCCAGTGAATTGGGAGGCTGAGGCAGGAGGATCACAAGTTTGAGGACGGGGCAGCCTGGGTAACTTACTGAGATCCTGTCATTAAAAAAATGGGCTAGGGGAGCAGATCAATGGTAGAGCACTTGCAAAGTATGTGCAAAGCCCTGGGTTCAACCCCCAAGTACCACACACACACACACAAAAAAAAAAAAAAAAAAAAAATGGAATTCAAAGCATGTTTAGGCCTGGTCAGGCTACAAGTTAAAAAAAAAAAACCTGCAGAAAAGTGTTTCAGAATTCAGAACACATGTAGATGATGGAAGGCTCATTTTGCATCAAGTTTTCAATGGCAATGAGACAGGCTTGTTTTGGAAAAATATGCCAAACAGGACGTTCATCACACAAGAGGAAAATCTTTGCTAGGGCGCAAGCTAATGAAGGATAGGCCAGCTCTTTTGTTGTGTGGGAATACGCATGGAGACTTTAAACTGAAACCATTGCTTATCTACCATAGTGGAAACAGATTTTAGGAGAAACAACATTATGGAAAGCAAGCTTAATGTAATATAGAAGGCAAATAATAAAGCATGGGTAACCCTGCAATTTTTTCATGAATGGATGCATGCAGTTTGGCCCATCAGTGAAAAAATACCGTCAGGAAGAACATTTGCCACTGAGGGCCTTTCTTGTCATGGTAAATGCTCCTACACACCCTCCAGGACTAGAGGAACACTGATGTAGGAATGCAACTTCATTTCCAGGAAGGTTTTGCCACTAAATATGCCTCCCTTTATCTAGCCCTGGGGCTGGGATTTAGCTCAGTTGGTAGAGCACCGCTCTGCAGTCTCTGAAGTCCCGAGGTCGATTCCCAGCACTGCAGAATGGGAGAAGGACGTGGCAACCCACTCCCAAGGTAATCCCGAAACAGTCAGCCATTGAAAACCCTATGAGGGTCGCTATGAGTTGGATACAACTCGACAGCATGTAACAACAACAACAACATTGTCCAGCCCGGGGACTAATGGGTGATGTCAAATTTTAAGAAACTATAACAAAGCTCTTTTCCAGAGATGTTTTGAAGTCATCTCTGATACCCAGTTGACACTCTGAGAGTGGAAGAAGAATTTTAACATTCTCCATTGCATAAGTCTCATAGACAAGGCTTGGAGGGACATCTCCTACCAGACAATGAACTCTACTTGAGGAAATTGTGGCCAGATGCTGTAGCAGAGAGGGACTTTGAAGGATTTGAGGATGACGCCGAGCCTGTGGTCAAGGAGATTGTGTCTCTCGGCGAGTCTATGAGCCTGGAGGTCAATACTGATGATGTCAAGGAGTTGGTGGAGGGGCACCAAGAAGAGCTCACAACAGAAGAACTGCAGGACATGGAGAAGAAACAGCCAGAGATGGCAGCACGAGAATCTGCAGATGAGGCGAAGGAAGAGGAGTGAAGGGAAGAATTTCTCACTTCAGTGCTAAAAGAAATGTATGCCAGATGGTCAGAAACACAACGCTTTTTTGAAAAGCATCATGCTGACAGAGTTGGAACAGACCATATTCTTAACCTAGTGAAGGACTGTATTGTATCCCACTTTACAATAATCTTCAAGAGAAGACAAAAACAGATGTCCATTCAGAGGTTTTTAGTGAGCCACCCATCTACACCTCAGGTTGAAGAGCCTCAAGCAAAAAGGCAGAAAAAAAGAGAAGACTCCAGAGGATGAATTGCCTTCAGACATTATGGAAGGGGACTCCCCTTCCAAATAATAACCCCCTCCTCCTCTTACCCTTCCTCACCAGCATTCACTCGATGCTCATTCTCCTTAAAAAAAGTAAGGTGATGTTTTGTTTTAAATTTATAGTGCTATAATGGTTAAGTTGTATTTTTCAATGAAATGTATTTGAAAACAAAATCATATTGTTACATATGCTGCACTATGAATAATACAAGGTAGTTAGCTATCCGTGGGTGCTGGAACCAATTAAATATATTTACATTATTTCTCACAGAGAAAAAGTGCTTGGCACTCCTTCTAGAATAGATGTGATCAAGTGCTGAGGTGACACTTTATTTTGAAATGTGGGGTAAAATACACATATATCGTGAACTTCCATTATTTTAATCATTTTTAAGTATCCAGTTCAGTGATATTAAGTATACTGGGGGTGCCAAAAATGTGTACACTTTTTAAGAGCTATTATCTATGTATTACTTTTCAAAGTTGAATTGAATTACAGTAGCAACATGTAGTATGATGCTCACTCAGAAGATGGTGTTAAATGAATGCTAGCACCACCGTGTGACAGGCAGGACAGTCAAAGAAAATGGCAGAAGCACAGTTGTCATTTGAGGAGTGTGCAAGACCATTTTGAAGTGGTATTTGAAATTTGACAATGTTGTAAAAGCACAACAAGAGAGGCGTGAATGTGCAACAGAACCTCCAACCCACCTAACAATTGCACTCATTCATGGTAAGTTTGAAATGCATGGTACTATGTGTGATATGCACAAGGGAGGATCTGGGAGGCCTGACAGCAATAAATCCTGTTCCTTCTGCTATAGTAACCACTTTAAGCACGTCTTGTAAATGCAGAAGTCAAATATGACTTACATTCATCTTCTGTTTTGGTATATATTGACTATTACAGTTGTAATACAGTTTTTTCCTTTCTTAAAATGTATATACATGTTTTGGCACCCTGTGTGTTTACATTGTTATACAGCCATCAGCACTATTTATCCTATAGAACATTTTTGTAGTTGTTGCTTCAGTGTTAGGGATGGAACCCTGGGCCTCACATATGCTAGGCAAGAGCTCTGTCATGGAACTACACCTCAGCCCCTCCCAGAATATTTTTAATCTTGCCAAATTGAAATTCCATACCCCATTTCTTCTTTCTACACTAGGTTAATGCCTGAATTTATTACAACAAACATTTATTATTATAATGTCAAAAGGCCATTTCCATTTTGGGAACAGACTAATCAGAAATTTATATTCATTTTGTAAAATGATAATTGAGAAAAGACTGTGTTCCTATTTCTTGAGCAGATTAAGCATGAAGCTGTCCAGCTTTAAAAATGATTCATTAATGTGTTCCTCTGGGAGCTTGAATATTCAGTACCAGCTGTTTTCATCATTAATATTTGAATTTAATATTTTACCTTAAGAAAGCCAATACCAAAGGAATAGTAAATATTTAACTACTTATGGTATTATTTTGTTAACAGATTTTTTTAAGCCTAGAGTTTAATTAGCAATACTATTATAGTTATGCAGTATCATAATACACAGAAAGGAGAGAGGAAAGAGGCATGGATTGAGAGCCTACTAGATGTCAGGTGCTTTGCAGGCATGAAAGTGGCCTCCATTTCTTCAGCTCCCACTCCCTTGGCAATGTACTCCAGGCTGACTTTCACCATCTCTACTTGGTAGCAAATGCTCTCGACAAGACCACCAATTACTTCTCTGTCTCTAAATCCCAATAAACAGTATTCAGTCTTTATTCATTTGATCTCCTACCTGCAGTCAGCACAGACAACCACTCCCTTCTTATCAGAACCCAGCATTTATTCTTTGTCTTTCTTATAATACCCATTCTCACAGGTGTGAGGTGATATCTCACTGTGGTTTTGATTTGCATTTTCCTGATGATTAGTGATACTGAGCATATTTTCATGTACCTATTTGCCATTTGTGTGCCTTCTATTGAGAAAGGTCTATTGCAGTCTCTTGAGCTTTTTCTTTCAGTACTAGGGGGTTGAACCTGGGGCTTCATGCATGCTAGGTAAGTGCTCTACCACAGAGCTGTACTGTAAGTCCTTTTCTTATTTTTTATTTTGAGACAGAATCATGCTAAGGTGTTCAGGCTGCCTCTGGCCTCAAACTTGCTATCCTTCTTCCTCAGCCTTCCAAGTCATTGGGAATCACAGGCATGTGTCATGATGTTCAGTTATTTCTCATTTTTAATTTCTTTTGCTGTTTTTAGCATCCTTTATATATTCTGGATATTAACCCCTTGTAAAATGTATAGTTTGCAAATATTTTTCCCTATTGTATAGATCATCTCTTTGCTCTATAGATTGTTTCTGTTGTTGTATAAAGGCTTTTTTGGTTTGATAAAGAAAATGTGGTACATATATACAATGGACTAATATTCAGCCATATAAACATGAAATCCTGTCTTTTGTGATAACATGGATGGAGCTGGAAGCCATTATGTGAAGTGAAATAAGTAAGACACAGAAAGATAACACTGAATGATCTCATAAGTAGAATCTTAAAAAGCTGATGTCATAGAAGCTGGGAGTAGAATAGTGGTTGCCAGAGACTTAGGAGAGGAAAGTAAGAATGGTAGGAAGGCTGGTCAACAGGGGAGATGTTATTTGTTTCAAGGGTCATGTGAGTGCTTTTCATTTCATTTTATTTATTTATTTTTTTGAGACAGGGTTTCACTAAGTTGTGCAGGCTGCCTCTGGCCTTGAACTTGTAATCTTCCTGCCTCAGCCTCCCAAGTTGTTGGAATTAGAGGTGTGTACCAGGGCAGACAGCTCAGGACCATGCTTTATTCATTTATTCATTGAGCCAATAAATATTTATTGAATGCCTACAAGGTGTCAGGCACTATTTTAAGTACAACAGTGAACAAAGTTAAGATTCCTGTGTTTGTGGAGTATACATTCTAGAAAGAGAGATTAAAAAATAATAACTTTCAATTCATGAGTAAACTGCATGGTGGTTTAGAAGGTGAGAAGTGCTATGGAAAAAAGAAGTAGAGAGCAAGGCAAACAAGATCCAGAGTACAGAGAAGGGTGGCTAGCTTGACTTTTCAGTGGGGGAGGTCAAAGTGGGTCACATTGAGAGGGTGGTATTTCAGCAAAGCCTTGAAGAATGTGAGAGAATAATCCATGTGGATATGTGAGGGAAGAACATTCTAGGGAAAGGAAGCAGCCGGTGCAAGCCTATGAGGGAAGTGTTTCCGAGGAAAAGCAAGGAAAATCGTATGGCTAGAGGGGGGTACACAAGGTAAATCACAGGAGGAAACAGTGGCAGCGAGGCAGCAGGAGACCAGATCATGAAGGGGCTGGGAGGCCACTCCATACAGTTTGAGTTTGTCTATTTATTTACTTATTTATTTGAGATAGGGTCTCTCTGTGTAGCCCAGACCATCCTAAAACTCGCTAGGTAGACCAAGCTGGCCTTGAACTTGTGCTGATCCTCCTCCCTCAGCCTCCTGAGTTCTGGGATCACAGGCGCATGCCACAACACTCGGCTCTATAGTTTTCTTGTTTGTTTTTTCCTGAGATGAAGCTATTGGAAGGTTCTGAGTGAGTAGTTACATAATCTATTTTATAAAAATATCTCTGTTATCTGGTATATTGAGAATAGACTGTAAGAGGGAAGATGGGAAAGAGAAAGTAGGGAAACTGGTCAGGAGGCTATCACACTAATCCAAGGAACAGAGAATGGAAGCTTGGGCCAAAGGAGCAGCAGTTGAAGAGGCAAGAAGGAGTGGGATTATGGATATATTTGGACAGTATGATCATCTGAACTTGCTGGCTGATCAAGAGTGTGAGCAGGGGTCTACTCTATATGTAGAGCCTAAAACTTACATAATTTGTGGGGCCTTGCCTAAAAAATATATAAAATTAAATTCAAAAGTACATATATAAAATGAGAAAAACATTACAACAATGAGGCAGATTTTGTCAGGACAGGATGAGTTTGATACTTTACAGGATTCAAAAAACAATGACTTCACACACATACTCATTTGTACTATGGCTGCAAGTTTGTGCCCTACAAACATAAGATTCTGATCAATTGTATTTAATGGGATTCTCAGAACAAAGTGTACTCTCTGAGACCCTGGGTTTGATCCCCAGCACCACAAAAATGGGAGAAGAACCTGGAAGCCCACTCACAAAACAATCAGCTATGGAAAACCCTGTGAATAGCAGAGAAGCACTGACATAGTGCTGGGCATGGCACAGTGTCAGGGAGTGTTTCGTTCTGTTGTACATAGGGTTGTTATGAGTCAGACCCAACTCCACAGTACCTAACAACAACATCAGAATAAAGAGAAAAGAATATGCTGCAGTTATAATGGTGTGTGCTCATTGTCCAGTACATTTTTTTAGAGGAGGGAAATTCCCTTTTTATCTAGGCATCACTAAAAATGAAATTTTCTGCACAAAATTGTATGCTTTGGGAGAATTTTCCACAGACTAGCTTCCGGCTGTGTATGTTTCAAACCTTGTGTCACCTCTACTACTGACATACTTCTAGTGCAAAGTACCACAAGACAGGCTCATATCACAGTATGACACTGGTCGCCTACTGTTCTGTCATGACACTAGGTGAGTCAGCAAGTAGGACGTAAGGGGTGTTCCAAGAAGTCAGTCTTTAACTGGGACAGCAAGCAGTATGCAAGGAAGTGGCTGCAAACCACACAGGTGTAATTCACCAAAGCCCCCACTAAATGTATCCTCAATTCTACTTCACCACTACAGGATCCCCAAAATTCTCATAGTCACTCCAATACCACCTAACACAAGGGGAAATACGATGGAGGGAATTTGGAGTGGAAAGAAACAGTAGTCTTTCCTGACTGCAGCAAAAATCTCTTACTTTTCCCAATTTTATAAAAATGTGTGACAATGTGAGCACATTCCTAGGGACCTTTCCAAGGCCTTGAAATGTGAGTATCCCTGAAGCTAAAACTTTATTGGCTTCAGGTAAAGCTGGCACTGGATATGGCATGTGACAGAAAGACAGGCATTAAAGATTTCAAAGCTTTGGGTGTGATGAAGGAGAAAGATAAAGTTGCCTTTACTGAGATGGTGAAAACTGTAGTCAGAAGAGGTTAGTCAAGGGGAGAGGGAAGATCAAGAGTTCGTTCAGCTGGATCATGATAAGCGGAGATGCCTACAAGACAGCCAAACAGAGATGTCAAGGAGCTTTTCTTACCATTCCTTTTGTGACCTACTCCTACTCATCTTCCCCAGCTCAAGCAAGTGTCACCTCCTCAAAAGTGAAGTCTCCCGTTACACACTCTGCAGTGCTCTGTACCTGTCCAAGACTTACCACTCCTGTGATGATGTTTTTTCTTTTTTTTTTTTAACTTTTTAAATTAGTTGTGTTTTTTCTCTTTTTAAACTTTTTGTATTAGTTGTGATGATGTTTTTCATGGTTCTCTCTCCTGTACTGTACTAGACAAAGCTGACCTGTGTATTATGTGTCAGTACTATCCCTAATTTGTGACACCACTGGGCAGTGGGTAAGTCTTTAAGAAATGTTTATTGTAGAAATTAAGAGAGGTCAAGTAACTTTTCCAACTCACTGCCAGAAAATGGCAGAGCCATATTTTCTCAGCATTTTAGAAAAACAAAGCAAACAAGGCACCAGACACATGCCTGTAATCCTAGTGACTTGGGAAGCTGAGGCAGGAGGATGACAGGTTTGAGGTGAGAGGCAGCCTGTGCAACTTAGAGAGATTCTGTCTCCAAATAAAAAAAATAAAAATGGGACTTGAGGTACGGTTCAGTGATAAGAGTACTTGCCTTGCATGTCTAGGCCCTGGGCTCAATCCCTAAGTACTGTAAACAAACAAATAAAAACAAAAACACTCCCAAATCAAAAAGCACCAAAAAATCCCTCAAAAAACAAAGCAAATCAGATGTACAGAAAAGTACATGAAATAGTAATGAATTACTACAAATTGAGCATACAGTTAGCCTTCAGTATCTATGGGTTCCACATCCACAGATCCAACTCCTGATCTAAAATATTCAGAAAAAAATTGTGCCTTTATTTGAACATATGTTATAGTTGTCAGGTGCCTTCGAGTCATGTCCGGCTCGTAGTGACCCTCATAGGGTTTCAATGGCTGACTGTTTCAGATTGCTTCAAACATATGTAGACTTTTTTCTTGTCATTATTCCCTATGCAATTTAACAACTATTTGCATAGCACTTACATTGTTTTAGGTATAATTAATCTAGAGATGGATTAAAGTATACAGAAGGATGTCTGTAGTTTCTATGCAAATACTATGCCATTTTATATAAGGGACTTGGGCATCTGTAGATTTTGGAATCCCCAGAAGATCCCAGAGCCAGTCCCCAACAGAAGCTGAGGGGCCAATTGCACTCATTTAACTAGCACTGAGGTGAAAGACTAGAACATTGGCAGCATCCCAGAAATCCCCTCAGGCCTCGCATCTAAAACACTATCCTTCTTCCTTCCCCCAAACTAACTGCCATCCTGATATCTACCATCAGTAAATTAGATTTTCCTGTATTGCAACTGTATATAAAGCAAATATGGTAATGTGTATGCATTTCTGTCTGGTGTTTTTTGCTTTTATATGAAATTTATAAATGTTTGGAGTAACAGGAGAACAGAAGCTTCACATTTTCATTGCTATATAGCAGTTCTCAGGACCCCTTTGTGTCAGACCCCTGTATATTTATAAAAATTATTGAGGAGCCCAAAGAACTTTTGCTTATGTGGGTTATATCTATTGATATTTACAGTATTGGAAATTAAAACTGAGAAATTAAAAAATATATAAGTTAAAGTCCATTGTACATTAATACAAGTAACATTTTAATGAAGAGAATTGTGTTTTCCCAAATAAAAATATAAGAAGTGTGGCACTGAGTATGAACTAGAGTCTTAGCAAACGTGCCAGAACACTGACACTATATGCAAGCTGGAAGTGCAGCTTCTAGACGTCTTGGCCAAACCTGAGAAAAGCACAAGAATGATGGCAGGGAGAGGCACTAGAATGGGCCCACACACAGTCCCACCATCTTTGGCTTTCATGTTTCAACAATCAACAGGCCTATGTTAGTCAGCATGTGCATTTCTGTGGCAAAACACCTCCCAGAAACAAACTTATGGGAGGAGTAGTTTATTGGGGTTCATGGTTTGGAGGATCTCAGTTGACAGAGGCAGAACAGGCATAGTAGCAGGGCAAGCAGCTGGGACTGTGGTAGCAGACCTCATGCCACGGTGGATCAGGAGCAGAGAGAGCTACCAGAACTGGGGGCTCATGTAAAACCTCCAAAGGCCCACCCACAGTGACCTGCTTCTGGAAGGCTAGGGCTCACCTCCCAAAGTTCCATAGCCTCCTAGGACAGTGCCCCCAGCTGGGGACCAAAAGTTCAAACATAGGACTTTTGGGGGATATTTTAGGTGCAAGGTACAAATGATCATTCCAAGAAGACAAGATGTTAGTACAGCAGGAGATGCCAATAAATGTGATAAACATGTAAATGCATGATTTGATGACTAAAGTTGATTGGTTTGAATAGGAAATGAAAAGAATGGGAGAGTCCTGACTAGGCAAGTAGTGAAAGGAATGGTGGCAGAAAGTAAATTCTCTGGAAGGCAGAAGACATGCTTTTCAGGGTAAGTAGAAAACCCCTTTGTGCAGTATTCATGGATCCAATATGATTTCCAGGTCCATTTGCCATTCTGCTCAATGCTCTAGCCCTTTCCTTCTCCAGACAGGTGCATGTGTGCACACACAAGTGCATGTGCGCATGTACATACCTTTGCTATTATTCATGTTGTTCCTTTACCTGCGGGATACAGCTGAAATACTTACTATTGAGCACCTTCCTAGGCACTAGTCTACTTCTTCGCCTCCCCACCTTAGCTAATCATACTCTCTGCCATGCTTCCATAGTACTCTGTGCTCATTCTTGTTTTAGAAATTGACATCTTATATCATCTTTATCCGAGAATCTGTGTTCCCCTCTAGACCATAAACCAGGGTGAGCCAGGGGTCTTAAGCACGTGTGAGTCCTTAACTATAGGCATAGATTAGGTGCTCACTAAATGATTGAATGACAAAGGTCTGAAGTGTTTGTCCTGCAACTTCAAGTGGACAACACAGCTCTTCATGACCTGTGAAGGTACTTGTAAGGTTTTTCTGTCCCATGCTACCTCCTCTAAAGTGAACAGTGATGGTCCTGTGAAAAGCTTTGAAGTAAGAATGGATGGAAAGAGATGGGAAAGGGATAAAGAAATCAGGAATACTCTTTTCATATTAAAAACCCCATGCACTTGGGAGTATTCATTTGTGCTAAGGAAGGGTAGAAGCAGCCCTGCTCCTAAGCATGCCATAAGGAATAGAAATCCTTATTAGGCACCTTTTTCACCACAGGGCTTCCATCAAATTCCTTAGTATGTCTTCTGTCCAGGAACAAAATTCCCATTTTCCCCCATCCTAAGTGTCAGAATTTTCTTACAGCCAGTGATCCTTTGAGGATATGAGCACATTTTAACAAGAGCCATGTGGAGACAATGTCCTGCCTTTGCTGTCCTCCTCAATTAGGATTCTTTTCAATCTAAGTCCTCCCTCCTCTCTCAGAAGCCTGTCCCATGAAAAGCCCACCAATTGTGATACGTCCTGACTCATTTGGCTACACAGTTGAATGACTCAATATCTGAAAGCAGAAAGATGGAAATGTTTTATGTGTGGACTTTCTCCAAACGAGACTTCAGCCCTTGCCCCTAGAGATGGGGGCATATGCTTCTCTACCCCAGCAATGTCTCACATGTGACATTGCACATATGTGTGCAGTATTTTCTGACTGATGTGGATGGGTGGGACAGGCTTACCTGCAGTTTTCAGAGGCCCTAAGTCAAGGGTGGGCTGGGATTTAGCTCAGTTGGTAGAGTGCTGCGCTGCAGTCTCTGAGGTCCCGAGTTCAATTCCCAGCACCACAAAAATGGGAAAAGGACCTGGCAAGCAAGCCACTCCCAAGGCAATCCCGAAACAGTCAGCCATTGAAAGGGCTGGGATTTAGCTCAGTTGGTAGAGCGCTGCGCTGCAGTCTCTGAGGTCTTGAGTTCAATTCCCAGTACCACAAAAATGGGAGAAGGGCCTGGCAATCCACTCCCAAGTCAATCCCAATACAGTCGCCATTGAAAACCCTATGAGGGTTGCTATGAGTCAGATACTGACTTGATGGCACCTAACAACAACAACAACAAGTCAAGGGTGCCTGACCTTTGGCTTCTCTGAGCCACATCGAGTAAAGAGGAATTGTCTTGGGCTGCACATAAATTATATAATGTAGTTAGTACATGTACATAATAAGTGAAGTCACAAAGTAAAATGCTAAATATCACATGATGTTAAAAGATTTTGTAGGGCCATGTTACTAGCTATCCTGGGCTGCATGCTATCATGGGCCTCATGCACCCCATTGGCTGTGGGTTGTACATGCCCGTTTACTTTGTGGCTGATAAATGAACCTCTTATTATCAAGTCATCCCTGAAGCCAGAAAGATAGAAATAGCTCTATTTCAACTTTAGGCCACAAGTCAGGGGATTTACATTCTTATTCTGGCTCCTCCATTAACTGGCATGAACTAGTTAGCTCCTCTGGGCTTCAGTTTCTCTGACTGAAAAAGAATGGAAAACTTGTTTTCAGGCAAAATGGAATAAAAGGTCTAGATTCACCCCCTGTATAAAATAAAAACAGACAAAGACAAGAAACAATGGCATTTATGACATTGAATATTAAACAATGAAGGATAGTGATCCCAGACAGATGGGAAACATGAGATGAGCCCTACAATTGCCTTAGCCTATTTCCTTGAGAACATTTCAGACTATGATACAGGGGGAGAACAGAGGTAGAACCCAGTGGACTTGCTTGGGTTAAGGAGACAGAACTGAGAGTCCCAGAAGACTAAGGAAGATAAAGTTCATAGTACAGAGCACCAAAGAGGAAAGAGCTGCAAAGAGAGAGGATCTGGGGCATTCAGCAGAGTACTGATCGGCACATATGTGTCAGAAAACTACTCATGGTTTGGAAAGAACTATCTGAAAACATTAGGGGGAACTGTATCTAGTGATCATATGGGGAAGAAAATAGTGCTTGTTCCTCCATATAAACTGGAAAAATGTATAATTCATAGGACATTGGGTAAAGTGCTCAGGGAGGTCTTGACTGAGGAGTAGGAAGTAACTAGCCAAAAATCAGTGCTGCTGTGCACACGACTAACCAAGACTCAAAAGGATCAAATTGTTTTCAAGTAACTTAACTGACCATACCCAGTGTTGATGAGGATGTGGAGCAACTAGAACTCCCATGTTCTGCTGTTGAGAATGTAAAATGGTACAACCCCTTTGGAAAACATTTTGGTGGTTTCTAAGAATGGTAAACATACATCTCCCATGTGATCCAGCCATTCCACTCTTAGCCATTTACCAAAGGGAAATGAAAATATATGTGTGTGTGTTTGTGTGTGTGTATATATGTACATATATGCATATATGTATATATATGCAAATACTATGTGTATATATATCTATGTATATGTATATATATGCATATGTATGTACTTATACAAAAATGTTAATGACAGCTTTACTTATTTATTTGGTGCTGAGGATTGAACTCAAGGCCTTGCACATGCTAAGTATACACTATACCACTGAACTGCACCCTGACCCAGCTTTATTTATTACAGCCAATAACTATAAGTAACCCAAATACTCATTTATAGATAAATTGATAAATTATGGTATATCTATACAGTGTAATACTGATGCAACAATATGGAAGAATCAACATAATTATGCTGAATAAAAGAAGCTAGGCAAAAAGAGTATGTGCTATATACTTCCATTTATATAAAGGTTAGAAAATGAAAACTAATCTATAGTAAGATAAAGCAAATCAGTGGTTGCCTGAGATGATGTGAAGAGAAAAAGCATGTGAGAGATTTCAAAGAAGCATGAGCTAAGTTCTGACAATTTAGATATGCTTGTAATCTTAGTTTTGGTGCTTATTTCACAAGTATCTACATATATCAAAACTTATCAGATAATGTACTTTAAATATGTACAATTTATTATATGTCAATTATTCCCTAATAGGCCTGCAGCTGTAGCACTGTGGCATCCAATCCCGTCAGATCTCAGAAGCTAAGCAGGGTCAGGTCTGGTTAGTACTCGGATGGGAGACCACCTGGGAACACCAGGTGCTGTAGGCTTAGGAGGACTCAGCAACCCACTCCTAAAACAACAATCCACCATTGAAAACCCTGTGAATAGCAGAGAAGTACTAACAATACTGTTTCACCTGTTGTACTTAGGGTTGCTGTGAGTTGGACACCAACATGACAGCACCTAACAACAACAAAAACAATTTCTTAATACTATTGTTTAAAAAACACTAATTAAGCTGGTTATGGTGGTACACACCTGTAAACCTCCTGTTGATGAAGACGTACAGCAAGTAGAACTCCTGTGCTCTGTTCTTGAGGCTCAGGAGATTGAGGCAGGAGGATGATGAGTGTGAGGCCAGCCTAAGCTACACAGAGAGACCCTCTCTGCACATACAAACAAAATCCACTAATCTATCTTGCACCTTCAATTGCTGTTTTACTCATGTTTGGTTTTGTAACAACATACTTTGGTCAATTTGGAAAATACTATTTTATCGAGATATACAAGTCTTCCAAATGTTGACATATTTTATGATACATTATCAAAAAAAAGGCCACACTTGTTAGTATCATCAGGACTTCATCAGGAAAGTCTTTAAGCACTAGGAAGCTGCCAAGCTCATACTGATTTTCTAAAAGTTGGATTTTTACTTGAAAGCTCCAGTATTATTATTGGTAGCAAATATTGTCAGTTAAATGACAGATTCACTTTATTCAAAGAAGTGTCTGCCAAAACCCTATATCTGAATAGTCATACTTTGTCTGTCATATTTTCAAGTAAAATAGCATTCCATTCATAAACAATTATTACACATTAACTAAAAATAAAATTTTATAAGATTTTTAAAAATACCTTGTTTAGCTCACAACTCAGTTACATTTCCTTGGGACAACCATTGCACAATCATATATAATAGACATACTTTATACATGCTTCCTAGTTTTTCACATGGAAAATAATTTTTAAATGTACTCAATAATTTAGATTTGATAAAACTGATTTTTACTGTTTCATCAAGGATCTTGTTTACTGTGAATGTGTGGGATGAAGAATGCAATGAATATCAGTCAAGTTGGTAACATTGTCTTCATTTTTGCAAAGGCACTGGCAGTTTTTTAAAAAACTACCCTTGCATTTTTGTTTGTTTGTTTGTTTTTGGTTTTCTCGAGACAGAATGTTACTCTACAGCACAGGCTGCCCTCTAATTCATGATCCTCTTGCCTCAGATTGCTGAGTGATGGGCTGACAGGTATGTGCCATGGTGCTCTGTTCTGCCTTTGTTTCTG
Organism: Pedetes capensis; assembly: GCA_007922755.1. Taxonomy (NCBI): domain Eukaryota; kingdom Metazoa; phylum Chordata; class Mammalia; order Rodentia; family Pedetidae; genus Pedetes; species Pedetes capensis. The sequence goes on along the minus strand of VMDO01014889.1, from coordinate 10,339 downwards.
CAACATCACACGAATGTCTACATGGTGAAAATGTAAATGACCTTTTAGTGTTCACCACAAAAACAATTTTGACCTTGAGAGTGCCTTGTGGGGGCTTGGGGGACTCCCCAGAGGTATGCAGACCACATTTTTGAGAGGAGGTGCTGTATGGTATTTTATCATAGGAATATACCAGTTTGTTTACCTTTACTATTGTTTGAAATATTGTTTTGACCTATTACAAGGAGAAGTGATAAGAACATTGTTGGACATGTCTGAGTTGTACATGTGCATCCATGTGTGTGTCCTGGATATGCTAAAGGGTAAAGTTACTAGCTTATAGGCTATATGTATGCTCAAGTCTACTAAATTATGCCAAACAGATTTCTGTGTTTTTTTTTTTTTTCGGTACTGGGGGTTGAACCCAGGGCCTCATACTTGCATGCTCTGCAAGTACTGGACCACTGAGCTGCACCCCCAGCCCATTTTTTTACTGTTTTGAGACATGGTCTCACTAAGTTATGCAGACTGCCTCTGGTCTCGAACTTGCGATCCTCCTGCCTTTGCCTCCCAAGCCGCTGGGATTATAGGCATGTGCCACCGCACCTGGCTGCCAAACAGATTTCTAAAGTAGATGCATTATTTCATATTCCCACTGGCAATATTGCAGTCTTGGAGGATTTGAATCCAGAGGTGACTGATTAGAAAGATCAAGCTCTATATGTTTTGCTTATATCCCCATGTCTGTCAGTTTGGCGTACTGTGGGGGCTTCCTGTGATGCTGAAAGATATGCTACCAATATTACAGATACCAGCTGAGTCACCTATGGTGGACAGGTTTCAGCTGAGCTTCCAGACAAAGACACACTAGGGAGTAGGACTGGGCTTCTAAAACAATTAGCCATTGAAAACCCTATGAATAGCAGAGAAACACTGTCAGACTTAGTGCGAGAAAATGAGCCCCCCAGGTTGGAAGGGACTCAAAAGATGATTGGGGAAGATTTGCCTCCTCAAAGTAGAGTCTACCTTAATGACAGAAATGGAGTAAAGCCCCAGGGACCTCCATTTGCTGATGTGGCATGACTCAAAATGAAGAGGAACAACTGTAAGCATCCATCAATAATTGGAAAATGAAATGTATGTAGTATGAATCTAGGAAAATTAGAAATTGTCAAAAGGGGAAAGAGTACATAAATATCAACATTCTAGGCTTCAGTGAGCTAAAGTGGACTGGCATGGGCCATTTTGAATCAGATAATCATATGGTCTACTATACTGTGACTGTCAAATTAAAGAAAAATGGGGTTGCATTTACCATCAAAAAAGACATCTCAAGATCTTTCCTGAAGTAAAAGGCTGTCAGTGATAGAATAATACCTATATGCCTACAAGGGAAACCAGTTAATATGACTACTACTCAAATTTATGCACCTACCACTAAGGTTACAAATGAAAATTGGGAAGATTTTTACCAGCTTCTGCATAGAGTGAATATGCAATCAGGATGTAGTGATAATTATTGGTGACTGGAATGCAAAAGTTGGAAACAAAGAAAGAGGCTCAGTAGTTGGAAAATACAGCCTTGGTGACTGAAACAGTGCTGGACATTGCATGATAGATTTTTTTTCCACCAAAATAAACGGCAGTTGTACACATGGAATTCACCAGATGGGACATACAGGAACGAAATCAACTACATTTGTGGAAAGGGATGATGGTAAAGCTCAATATCAAATGTCAAAACAAGACCAGGTGCTGACTGTGGATCAGACCATCAACTACTCATATGCAGGTTCAAACTGAAACTGAAGAAAATTAGAACAAGTGTATGAGAGCCAAGGTATGACCTTGAGTATATCCTACTGAGTTCAGAGACCACCTCAAGAACAGGTTTATTGCATTAGACACTAATGATAGAAGACCAGATGAGTTGTGGTATAACATCAAAGACATCATTCAGGTGGAAAGCAAAAGATTATTAAAAGGACAGGAAAAAGAAAAGACCAAATTACATGTCAAGAGAGACTCTGAAACTTGCCCTTGAATGTCCAGCAGCTAAAGCTAAAGGAAGACATGATGAAGTCAAGAAACTAAACAAGATTTCAAAGGGCAGTATGAGAAGATAAAATCAAATTTAATGACATATGCAAAGAGCTGAAGACAGAAAATCAAAAGGGAAGAACATGCTCTGTTTCTCTCAAGCTTAGGGAATTGAAGAAAAAATTCAGGCCTCGAGTGGCAATACTGAAGAATTCTACAGGGAAAATATTAGATGATGCAGGAAACATAAAAAAAGGTGGAAGGCATACACAGAATTGTTATACCAAAAAGACCTGGGAGATGACCATTTCAAGAGCTTACATATGAACAGGAACCAGTAGTACTGAGTACAAAGTTCAAGCTACCTTGAAGAAATTGGTGAAACACAAGGCTCCAGGAATTGATAGGATATGAATAGAAATGTTTCAACAAACAGGTGCAGCACTAGAGGTGCTCACTTGTTTATGCCAAGAGATTTGGAAAACAGCTAGCTACCTGGCCAACTGATGGAAAAGATCCATATTTGTGCCTATTCCCAAGAAAGGGGATTAATGTAGAAACTATCCAACAATTGAATGTGGAAACTGTCGAACAATTTCATTAATGTTACATGCAAGCACAATTTTGCTAAATATCTTTCAAAAGTGACTGCAGCAGTATTTAGACAAGGAACTGCCAGAAAATCAAGCCAGATTCAGAAGAGGGTGGGGAACCAGGCACATCATTGCTAATGTCAGATAGATATTAGCTGAAAGCAGAGAATACCCAAATGATATTTATGTTTTATCAACTATACAATGGCATTTGACTGTGGGGATCATAACAAATTATGGATAACACTGCGAGGAATGGGAATCCAAAGTAATTAATTGTACTCATGAGGAATCTATACATAGACCAGGAGACAGTCATTGGAATAGAACAGAGAAACACTACCTCATTAAAGTTGAGAAAAGTGTGTGTCAGGGCTATATCCTTTCACCATACCTCTTTAATCTCTATGCTGAGAAAATAATTCAAGAATATGGACTTTACAAAGAACGTGGCATTATCACTGAAGGAAGACTCATTAACAACCTGCGTTATGCAGATGACCCAACTCTGCTTGCTGAAAGTGAGGAGGATTTGAAACATTTACTGATGAAGATCAAAGAACATAGCCTTTAGTAAGGATTGCACCTCAACATCAAGAAAACTAAAATCCTTACAACTGGATCAGTAAACAACCTCATGATAAATGGAGAAAAGACTGAGACTGTCCAAGATTGTGCTTTACTTGGTTCTACAATCAACACCCATGGAATCAGCAGTTAAGAAATCAAAGGATGCATTGTATTGGGAAAAGCGATTGCAAAAGACTTCTTTAAAGTGTTGAAAAGTAAAGACATCACATTGAAGAGGAAGCTGCACCTGACTCATGCCATGATATTTTCAGTTGCACCATATGATTGTGAAAGCTGGACATTGAATAAGGGAGACAGTAGAAGAGTTGATGCTTTTGAATTATGGTGCTGGAGATGAATATTGAATATACCATGGACTGCAAAAAGAATCAAGATATCTCTCTTAGAAGAAGTGCAACCAAGTGCTTCTTGGAAGCTAGGATAGCTAGACTGCATCTGACATATTTTGGAAATGCTGTCAGGAGGGACCAGTCCCTGGAGAAGCACATCATGTTTGGGAGAGTGGCAGGTCAATGAAAAAAAAATACCCTTCACTAGACGGATTGACACAGTGTCTGCAACAGTGGGCTTAAACGTAAAAAAGATTGTGTACCTGGCACAGAATCAGGGATTGTTTCATTCTTTTGTATAAAGGGTCACTATGGGTTGGTCCCAACTGGACAGCTCCTAACAACAACAAACGAGTAGTTAGTTGAGAGTTGGTGAGGAATGTAAGAAATGGAAAGAATGTGTCCTAGGAACACTTGTGATTAAAGGTCAGTGGAATAGCTCTATTGAGCTTCTTTGTTGTTGTTGTTGTTGTTAGGTGCCATTGAGTCGATATCCGACTCATAGTGACCCTGCGTACAACAGGTGAAACACTACTGTCAGTACTTCTCTGCTATTCATAGGGTTTTCAATGGCAGATTGATTTTTGGGAGTGGGTTGCCGGGTCTGTCTTCCAAACCTACAGCATCTCCCACCCAAGTACTAACCAGGCCCAACCCTGCTTAGCTTCTGAGATCTGATGGGATCGGATGCCACAGTGCTATGGCTTCAGGCTTGAGCTTCTTTAGCATTTCTTTATTATTTCTGAGACAGACTGGACTTGAACTCATGACCCTCCTGCCTCAGCTTCCTGAGTGCTGAGATTATAGGTATGTGCCACCAGGCCCAGCTGCTTGTTTCTTTCTGTTTAATGTCACCAAAAACATGACTCTGTGCAGTGCAGGAAGTTGAGTGGTTCGTGGCTTTGTTAATGAGACTTCTTGTCAGTGGGAAAAATACCTGAGAAAAACAACCTAAAGGAGGAAACGGTCATGTTGGCTCATGGTTTCAGTTGTTTCAGTCTATGGTTACTAGGCTCTGTTGCTCCTGGGCTGTGGTGAGGCAGAACATCACAAGAGGGAGCATGTGGGGGAGCGAAACAGCTCACCTCGATGTGGACAGGAAGCAGAGGACTAGGAAGGGGGCAGGGACAAGCTATCCTTCAAAACCACACTCCCCAGGGAACTACTTCCTTCACCTAGGCCCTGCATGATAAAGTTTATATCACCTCCCCAAAGAGCACGGCCATCTGGGGCCAAGCCTTTTAACACATGAGCCTGTGAGAGGCATTTCATATTCAAATCATACAGTGGGCCACCAGAAATCAAGATACTTCATGTTGTGTTTCAAAAGAGCATTGGTAACCAGCTACAGTAGCATTACACCATAGGCTTAGGGCCTACACAGGGGCTTTGCCATCAGGAAGCAACATGCAGATATCCCTATATGGAACACCTGACTTCACTGTGCATGTCTGGAGACCCCCTTGAGATGAGCCTGAGCTTCTTTCTGTACTGCTCTACACAGGTTAGGGAAACATCAGGGAAAAGTTCCATTTGAAAGTTTCCCGATAAGTCACTTTGGAGCAGGTCTTCTTTGTTCTGAGAATAATCACTCTCTTCCCCTAGGCCTTAGCCCTTAGGTTTAACAAGATTTCTTTGGTTTGATAAAGGCTGCCTCTCCAAAAACTCCTTGATTTGTTAAGCTGATTGCTAGGAGAGAGGTAGGTAGATTTGCATAGGGGCCATGGAGCCGCCTGGAAGAAAGGGATCAAGATTCTATAGCTATTTTCATTAAAAAAGTACATAGCTCAAATTTTACTTTTTCAGAGAGTCCCCTGATCACTAAGGCCATATCACATTATCTTGCCTTGTAATCTCTTTTGGGAAGAGATTTACTTTTTTATTGTCTACCTTCCTCAAGTAGAATGTGAATCCCTTGAGAGCAGGAACATTCTCTGCCTTTTTCATCCTGGTATCCCTGTGCTTGAAATCATGCCTGGTGCAATACTAATATTTGTCAAAGGATTGAATGGAATAGCCATACAGGAGGCAACAAAATTAAAATTACAAGGGTTTTTCCTGCTCCTACCCTTAGTCTGGGAGAAGGGCCTGGCAGTCCACTCCCAAGGCAATCCCGAAGCACTCAGCCATTGAAAACCCTATGCAGGTCGCCATGAGTCGGATACTGACTTGATGGCACCTAACAACAACAACAACCCTTAGTCTGACTAATCAGAGTATGATCTGATAACTCTTGAGACTCTTTTGACTTTTTCTGGTTTTTTTTGTTGTTGTTTTGTTGGTTATTTCTGTAATTCTTAATAAGACACTTTTACTTCAAAATCTTAATTTATTTCCTTTGCGCAGTATTGGCTCTCCACTATGGCAGATAAGAAATTTAGATCTCCCTTTCTTCTTTTTTTAGTTCCTCAATTGTTTCCCTTTAATCCTTTGCATAATGTACTTAAAATTCCATTTATACTTACCTCTTAAGGCTCTACTCTGTCAAGTGAAAATAATGACTCCCAACTACTGCCAGTTATTTTCATTAGTTTTATACTGTTTAAGTTTACATCATTTTCATATTTACATTCCATTTTGCAAGTATATTTGTCTTTCATGCTCTGTTTACAGGTTGATTCTGAAAGCCAGTAAACCTCACATCAAAATCACCATTCTGTAAACATTATTTGCTAAAGAATCACAGTGTTCCATTTGACCCTTGATGAAGAGTAACCCTCTATGTCCTTATACCTGTGCCCTTTGAGGGAGACTAGTACAACTTTCCAGTTCAACTGGTTTTTCTTTACTAACACTCTATTGGGGGAAAATTATCCTTGGATGTTTTTCCCTTTGTTAAGAAGAATTTTACATGGAATAGCAGCAAAGTTCAAGTCAGGAGTCAGTTTGTACAGTAGAAAGAGGAGTGAGTTTATTAAGAGAAAAAGGAAAGGAGATGCTTTTAGGTGACAGAGTGGGCTGCTCAGGAGAGAGTCAGCAGCCTAATTGTGAAGGTGGGTCTTTTAATAATTGTTTTTGTTGTTATTCATTTGGGAGTCTAGATAACGTTAGAGCAGAATTGGTGCAGAACCAATTTTCTTTGGCTTCCTTACTTGATATCAATAGGATGTAAGCTTCTCCATGATCTAGTCTGGTGGCTCTTTTGCAAGGATTCCTCTTGGCTAATAAGCTTATTGGAATTGGTTCTGTGTGCTTTTGTTCCCTGGGGACCCGTTCTTCCCTGCTGCTCATGCTTGACTACTATCCAACACATGCCACTGATGGATTATTCATGTTACATTTTATTTTATTTTGGTGCAGGGGATTGAACCCAGGCCTTGTACATGCTAAACATGCACTCTACCACTGAGCTATGCCCCTGACCCCTTATGCCACATTTTAGCCTATCTTATATATGAACTGGGGCTGGGATTTAGCTCAGCTGGTAGAGTACTGCTCTGCAGTCTCTGAGGTCCCATGTTCAATTCCTAGCACCGTAAAAACGGGAGAAGGACATGGCAATCCACTCCTGAGGCAATCTCGAAATGATCAGCCATTGAAAACCCTATGAGGGTTGCTATGAGTCAGACATAACTCGATGGCAATAACAACATATATGAATCATGACTTTTTGAGGAAGTTTACTTTTCTTAGTGTTTCTAATGATTACTTAAAAAAAATATGTCCCTTTGTCACCAAATAACTGATATCTTCTTGGCATTTGTAGAGACTACTTGTTAAATCCTCTAACACGTACTCTTTCTAACCCACTCTCCTGCACAGCTGTCATTTTAGGATTTTTCCCCATTGGCTTCTTGAGTTAGTGTCTCTGTTTTGCAGATCCCAGATCATCCTCTTTCATAGATCTCTTTTGATAATTGTTGAAATATATCCTGGTGTATATTTTTTTCCAGAGAAGATATCTAGGAGGCAAATTTTAGTTTTGTTCTTATACTTGACTAAATATAGAATTCTAGGTTCAAAGTAATTTCCCTTCAAACTTTGCAGGTATTATAACAGTGTAACATAGTAAAATAAATATGTGAGCTTATAGGGAAGCCCTCTGAATTGTGCTTATCTGGGAGGAAATGGCCTAGCTTCCCCTCTGATTGACCTCTGATATGCAGGGTATATAGTCCTTCCTTCCTTTAATCATAAGCAAAAGAGAGACGTGAGCTCTTCTCTTCTCACTGTCACCTTTTCATTTGTAAAATTAGTATGTCTGACAGGCCATGGGAGGCTGGACTTAGAGTATACTTCCCAAGAAAATACCTGCCCCAGCACTTATGGAATGCACCTGAAAACAAAGAACTCTGCCAAGCACAGGAAGAGATAGGGACATCCCATGCTTCATGCTATAGAAGCCCCTAACTCCTTTTCCCGTTTGAAAATGTGGGATCGTTGAGAGACCAAATGTCATCCCCTTTTTCTCAAGTCAAGCCTTGAATTAAAACTGTCTCTTCCACCAAATTCTGCCACCCTGATTAATAGGAAAAGATGACAAGTAGCTGAATCTCTGGGTACCAGTTATGGCTTGGTAGCTGAATCTCGGGGTACCCATTATAGCCCTGGCAAACCAGCCAGGAGGGTTACAGCATCATTCTAGTGTTTGGTGATTTGTTTTGTTTGTGTGTAGTGCTATTAATGAAGATTTTCTCTTCTGTGTACATACATTTTTTTTCCACTCAAAGATTTAAAGATCTTTGCCTTATTTTTGACTTTCTAGAATTTCACAAAGATGTGTTTAGATGTTAAATCTTTTTTCTTTCATGCTAACTCAGTGAATTTTATAGACTGGGGTCTTTCTTTAATTATAAGAAACTTTCTTCTATTTTTATAAATTACTTCTTCTCCTCTCATTTTTTTCCCATCTGGAATTCCATATAAATGGATATTGAGACTCCTGGATGGATATTTTATATATTTTTAAACTTTTCTCCCAAAATTTCCCTGTGGCAGAGGCTAGACACAGACATATCGGTAAAACCTAGGTCTGGGTTGAGTCCTCACACATTGCTTCTAAAGATGAGATGTTTCCACAGGTGCCTAATCTCTTCTACTTGTGTGACCTTATTCAGAGAACCACTACTTGTCTTGCCCAACACATGGGAAGAGGAAATGTTATGCCCTATTCAAGCAAGTCAACCTTCTGTAAACCTATTATATCCTCTATCAAAATGTCTTTCCCGTGTCCCATTCTCTCCAGCTCTTGTTATCTACTAATTTATCTGTTAAATTCAATCAGATATTAATAATCAGTAATGACTTAATGTCATGTCTTGCAGTAATACGTGCATTTTAACAAGAAATTCTCAAAGACAGAATGCCTAAAACCCAGAGTCATTATTTTTTGAACACTTTGGCAGTTCAGGTGGAAACATATATATATATTTGTGGGTTAGAGCCCATTCCTTTGTGCTCCCCATACTAAACCCTATCTTGTTTGGAATTAATAACTGCTATGATTTGAATCTTCACTATCCTCCAAAGGGCTTGGTCCCCAGTATAGTGCTATTGGGAGGTAGTGGAACCTTTAAGAGGTGGGGCCTACCGGGAAGTCTTCTGGTTATCAGGATCATGTTCTTGAAGGGGATTGTGAAATCCCAACCCTTTTCTCTTTCTTTCCTTCCTTCCTTTTTTTCCTTTCCTTTTGTTCCCTATCATGATGTGCTGCCTTGCTACAGGCCCAAAAGCACCAGAGCCAATGACCATAGAATGAAACTTCCCAAGCTATGATCCGAAATAATCCTTTTCTCTTTATAAATTGATTATCTTAGGAATGGAATCTTAACTAACACAATGTCCAAGCACTGGAAATTCTGCCAACAACATGAAATAGGGTGGCCAACCATTCTGATTTCCCAGGACTGATGAGATTCCTGAAAAACAGGACTTTCCTGGTAAAGTTCCAGATAAAGCAGAATGGATTGGTTACCCTAAATGACAGATGTAGGACTCAAACATAATAGGACAGTTTGAGAGTACTGAGTACATTGGAGATTTTCCTTGGTTCTTCAGGAAGAAGAAATATGAAGATATTTCTATGAAAGTGGTTTTTGGGAGGATTCATACAGAATTACTGCCTGAGGTAGAGGGTAAAGCAAGAGAAATGTTGATATTTTCTGTGTGGCACCTTGTCTTCTAACTGAAACATAAAGCCCTTATGAAGAATAGCTTGGTTTCTCCTTCTATTTCATTTCTCATAACATGTAGCACAGTGTTGGGAAGTAGTTTTTTATACAATGACCAAATTTTACAAAAATATCCTGCACTCCTTTTTTTCCATTTTGTTCATTTGTTTTTGAGACACAGACTCACTACATAGCCCAGGCTGGCCTTGAACTCATGATGTAGTCCACACTCACCTTAAACTCGAGATCCTCTTGACTCAGCCTCCCAAGTGTTGGGATTATAAGCCTGTACCATCACACTTGGCTGTTCAGATTCCTTTCATCCACATTCACACAATAGCTGTTGGGAGACTGATTAACTATTGTTTATATGCATTCCCTTCCAAACAGTGAAAAGTTACACATGATGGACAAATAACACCAAATTTCACTTATTGCTGAAAGTAAACATAAATAAAACATATATTGCAATTATTTTCAGGCATTGCACAAGTGATAGTTTGCCAGAGAAAATTCAACCTCTTCTAAAAGTTCGTTACTTTTTAATGGAAAACAAATAATTCTAGAAATATAAGATGTAGTCCGTTCCTGTTATTAATGGATTACATACTTGTGAGTTCAGCTACTCATTACAATTTATCTGTAACCACAAAATCAATATCCATGTTGCTTTTGCCATCATTCACAGACATATGCA
>VMDO01014888.1:7635-53110 GCA_007922755.1 Pedetes capensis | reverse complement strand
TAGTACTTGGATGGGAGACCGCCTGGGAACACCAGAAGCTGTAGGCTTGGGAGAAGGACCTGGCAACCCCCTCCCAAAAATCAATCTGCCATTGAAAACCCTATGAACAGCAGAGAAGCACTGACAATAGTGTTTCCCCTGTTGTACAGAGGGTCGCTATGAGTCGGATACCGACTCGACGGCACCTAACAACAACAACGAGTTGGACTCAACTTGACAGCTCTGAACAACAACAACCTATGAGATCAATTTCCAAGAAAAAAGCCAGAGTTCACTTAAGTCTTTGAAATTAATCAAAATAAAGCATCCTATTCGTGTTAATGTTATCAATACTTAGAAAAAGAAGAATATAAAAATTTTCTAACTTATCTCAGTATAAGCACACGCTATCACAAGAGTTGTCCTCATGGCCAAAATAATATCTCTAAGTATTTTCATGATATCTGTTCAACCATACATTATAACTCTCCCTTTTGTTGTACTATTTTCCAATGTAACAATTGAGATGGTCAGGAACATATAAACATGAAGGTAACCCTCTGGAGTTTTAAGATTATTATAAAGTATCTACTATATATCTTAGAAATCCTACTAAACCTAAAATATCTCTAGTTATTCAAATTTCAAGACTGGAATAGTGGCCAATGAAACTATTTGCTGGTGAAGAACTGTGGTGAATAAGAACTCTTAGCCCATCCAGACACAATGTAAATCACGAAACCACAATCCTCTTAATTATTCATATGCCATAGCTAGAAATTGAGTTCTGGCTGATGTTAGAGTGGGAAAGAGTAATTAACAGATTGATGCCACATTTCCATTCTGCATTGTAATTGCCAAAGCTAACTGCTTGCTTTTTAAGGAATAAGGTTGTAATATCTATGTCAATATTAAGAAGTAAATGTGCACTTGTATTTCCATGAACAAAATGATATTTCTTAAATCTTCACTCTGGGATGATTTTATGATTAAAATGCATAACTAAGTAAAAGAGCTTTTGGTGGTGGGGGAGCAGAGAGAAGATAGAGAGAGGGAAGAGGGGAGAGAGACTTTTCTAATATGAATATCAAATCAATCAAACCAAAAGAGAGGGAAAAATCTTTAAAATAGGATCAAATAAAATAGTAGCTGGTATTATAGTCCATCTTATTTGCTCCATAACACCTGCCAAATATTGTCAGTGCCCAAAGAATATCAGTGAGCTTGGCATAATATGAGGTACAAGCAAAGAATACTTGCTGGTACAGAGTGGGGGGCATCCATAACAGGACCAGCACACTCCTGCCCACGGGCCCAATCCAGCCTGCTGCCTCTTTTTGTCTGATCCATGAGCTAAGAATAGTTTTTACATTATTTAATAGTTGGAAAAAATCCACAGAAGAATATTTCATTGCACATGAAAATTATATGAAATTTAAATATCAATATCCCTCAATAAAGTTTTCTTAGAATATCGCTATGCTCATCTATTTATATGCCTATGGTTGCTTTTGAGTTATAGTGGTAGAAATAAGAAGTTGTGACACAGCCTATGTGGCACACAAAGCCTACTGTATTTCTTAGCTGGGTTTACAGAACAAGTCTGCCAAGCCCTACTTTAGGTAATCCTGGGAGTAAATCCCTCAGGGTATTTGTAAATCCTAGATTGACTTCCTCTGGTCCCCTTCTTTACTTCCCAGAGACCTAGGGTTTTGGCTCACTGTGTTCTTCCATAAGGTCTCTTCCCTCCCAAACTGCCTCACAAATAGGATACAATTGCTCAAGAGTAGGATATCATTGCACTTTATAAACACTAAGCATATTGACCTTGTCTTATCCTTCTATGGCTGCTGTAACAACTGGATGGCTTAAACAACAGAAGTCATATCTCATAGTTCTGGAGGCTAGAAGTCAGCCAATACAGTGTCTGGTGGGAGCTTTCCTCCCGGCCTGTAGATGGCAGCCTTCTTGCTGTCTCCTTACATGATGGAGTGGTGGGGAGGGGGGAGAAAGAGAGAACAAGGAGCGCACCTTGGAGGTCCCTTTGTTTTCTCATATGAACATCAGCCCAGTTAAATTAGAGCTCTATCTTTATGACTTTATTTCCCCATTGTTATCTGTTTACAGCCTGCAGCCGTAGCCCTGTGGCATCCGATCCCGTCAGATCTCAGAAGCTAAGCAGGGTCAGGTCTGGTTAGTACCTGGATGGGAGACTGCGTGGGAACATCAGAAGCTGTAGGCTTGGGAGAAGGACCTGGCAACCCCCTCCCAAAAATCAATCTGCCATTGAAAACCCTATGAACAGCGGAGAAGCACTGGCAATAGTGTTTCCCCTATTGTACAGAGGGTTGCTATGAGTTGGATACCGACTCGACGGCACCTAACAACAACAACATCTGTTTACAGGCCTTTTCTCCAAGCACAGCCCCATTGTGGGTTGTTGCTGTTGTTAAGTGTCATTGAGTTGGTGTCCGACTCTAGCAACCTTGTGTACAACAGACAAAACACTATTGTCAGTGCTTCTGTGCTATTCATAAAGTTTTTAACACCTGATTGTTTTTTGGGAGTGGGTTGCCAAGTCCTTTTCCCAAGCCTAGGGCACCTGGTAGTCCCAAGTGGTCTCCCATCCAAGTACTAACCAGGTCCGACCCTGCTTAGTTTCCAAGATCTGATGGTCTATTGCTTCTATTCATAATGAAGACCCAGGCAGATAGAAAAAAATACAATAAACTCAAACTGGCCATGTTTTCTTAAAGCCACATAGGAATCTCAGTCATTAACCCAGATTGCTAAGCTTCATCAACTCTTTCTAAATGGTACCTACCAGGTGCATTGGCCTCCTCCTTCTCTTCCAGGAGGTAGGACACTTTGAAACCTTTTCTTCCATCATTTTTTATGGTTCTGTATATAATTGTGGCCTTTTAATGGAAATCGTAGCATCTTTCTCCATGGAGCCTGTACTAAAGACTGTAACATTAATGAGAAGATTCATACGCCCTGTGTATTAGTTTCCTAGGACTGCTGTAACAAATTGGCTGGCTTAAAATAATAGGAATTTATTGTCTCACAGTTCTGGAGGTTACAAGTCTGAGATCAAGGTGTCAGAAGGGTTAGTTCTTCTTGAGGGTTGTGGGATCAATTTTTTCTAGGCCCCTCCTAGCTTCTGGAAGTGTGTTGTCAATCTTTGGCAATCTTTGGCATTCATTGACTTGTAGAGACATCACTCTCTCTCATGTCTACATGGCATTCTCCCCGTATGTGTCTCTGTGTCCAAGTTTATCCTTTCTATCAGGATACTAGTTATCTAGGATTAAGGGCTTAGCTCACTGCAGTGTCACATTACTTAATTACATAGGCAATGATCTGATTTCCAAGTAAAGTACTGTAGGTTAGGACTTCAATCTATTTGTATCTTTCAGGGAGACACAGTTCAACCTGTAACATCTTATATACACAATATATTCTGAAAGCCCATTTTATAATCTCACTTTGTAAACTATAGATCCTTAATCACAACAGATTCTACAAGAGATTGAGATAGAGTGGGGGTTAGGTAGGAAGACAGAGTAATGGACCTCAACATCCCTCCTCACATGATTCAACTTGAGCAGAGCTGATTTCATTTTTCTTATATTTAAAGTCTGAGTTTCCTATTTAGTTCTCTTCATAAAATAAATAAATAAGATATGAATAATTGGTGTGCTGTTAATGTTTCCCTGAGTTTATTATTCATAAATATTATGTTAAAGAAAGTAAAATACTGAATCAAATAACTCTAAGTGATTTCTTTCATAAAGGAATTTTCAGACACTTTATACTACAGAGCTATAGTAACAAAAACAGCTTGTTACTGGCACAAAAATAGGCCTGAAGACCAATGGGACAGAATTGAAGACCTAGAGATAAACCTATGCAACTACAGCTACCTGATCTTTGACAAAGGGGCTGAGGATGCAAAATGGAGAAATGATTGGCTATTCAGCATAGTGCTGGGAAATTTGGATATACATCAGGAAAAAAATGAATACTGACCTCTCAATTTGCATGAGAGTCAACTCAAAAGGACAAAGACCTCAATATAAAATCAGAAATCTTAAAATTACTAGAAGAAAAGATAGAAAACACTCTCTAACAAATAGTTATAGGAAAGCATTTCCTTAACAAGACTCCAACTGCTCAGGAAGTTGCACCAAGAATTGATAAATGAGATTACATGAAATTAAGATACTTTAATATATAAATGTGTGTTATAAATGGAGAACGGCCTGCATTGTTCCCCAGTACTGAACCCATTTAGGAGATGCATGCCTTTCAGACTAATATGCCCCCAATAAATACTCCTTTAGAAGACAGACATTTTCAAAATAAAATTTTAGGAGTCCACTAAAGAAAAATATGGCTGTACATCAGGTTACCGGTAATTACTAACAGACGAGTTTTCTAAGAGGAAAATGGCTGGGAGCAAAACCACCTTACAAGTAACATAATTTACACTTTTTTCTTTATGATATAGAGATGTGGTAAGAATGGCCACCACCAGCTTTAGTATGTATGTATATATGTCTTATAACAGTTCATAGGAAGGATTGATGAGACATCTAAAGTGTACAGGCACAGATTCTGGCAGCTGGGGAACAAATGGGAAAGATAAAAAATAAACCAAGATACCAAGACTAAAAACAAATACTATACTTATTTCTAATGAAATAAATAAAACTACAGTCAGATTTGTAGCTGAATATTCATAACAAGTTGCCTGCAAATGTTTTCTATAAGGGACCAGGAAGGAAATATTTTGAGCTCTGCAGGTCATACAATCTCTGTTCCAACTGTTTGTCCCATGGCATTGTAGCATGAATTTAGCTGTATATGATACGTACAAGAATAAATGGCCATGTTCAAATAAAATTTTCTCATAGGATGCTGACATTTAAATTTCATATAATTTTCACATCACTATCCTTTTGATTTTTACACTCATTAAAAAAAGATAAAATACTATTGCTTACTACTCAGATGTGCAAAAATCAGTAGGCTGGATTTTCCCGCTAGCCTTATTTCATCTATCTCCAAACTAACTATCTGGCTTTAATTCTATCCTTGGTTTATCATGTTTAGGCTGAGCATAAATATATACTTAAAAATATACTTGACAGCCTTAGGATGATGTCATCTATTGCCATACTACTGTTTTGTCTCTTTGACTTTACCTTCCTTAGGAAGAGAAATGACAGGAATGGGAAACGTCAGTTCTTTAAGGCAGTAGGTAATGGGGAGATTCCAACAGCTATTACAAAGACACCCAACTTCAAAATTCTGAGCAAAAGGCTAAGATGTAGCCCATATATTCCATCTGGTCTATAATTACTTTTGTATAAATAAATGATCACATCCATCGACTTTTACAAACTCAAGAACAGTCCATCTATCCTTTTCTGGAAGAACAAAAACATAACCAAAGCAGTTCCCCACAGCAGAGCTTCAGACAGACTTATATTTACTTTGAAAGCTTAAGTCTAAAGCTACTTATGCTAAAATCTATTTTATCATTTCTTCGAGTGCTTCCTTTGCTGCCTCCAAGTTTCAAAGCAAAGTCATTTTACTTGTGGGATGAGATGCTTGCTTTAACCACCGTCTCAAAACTCTCAATTGCTTAAAAGATGTGGAAATGAGTAATTTTGCTATAGCCTTTGTTGGAGAAAAATGTCCCGCTCTCATTTGACTTTTATAAACATCTATGGCAAGCTGCCAGTGTTCTCAGAGTGATGACACAGAGAACGGGAAAAGGGCTTATTTGAAAAGAAACAGCAGTTAGAGGAATGGAATCCAAATCTCAGCTTAATATATCACAATATCCCGTCATCCCAAATATGATAGTGGTAGGAAAACAGTTTGAATATCTCTTTAAAAGTTTAAAATGTATTTATCATACAACTCAGCATTTCCACTGAGGGGTATCTGCCCTAGAATAATGAAAATCTATATCTACACAAAACCTTCCAGGCAGCAAGTTGACAGCAGCATTATTACAAGTCAAAGAGAAGAAACAACCCAAATGCACTCCATGGCTCTAGAGACTCTCCCTATAGGTATCAAACTATCTGAACTTTTTTCATGGTGACTCCATCCTTCTCAAGTTTTTATGTCATCTCATTTCCATCTTAAATCTTTGATGGCTCCCTATCATTGTCAGGGCAGAGCCCAACCTATTGAACACAATCTACTACCAAACCTTCTTTATAGATATGACCTTCACCTATTGCACATCCTACATTACAGCTATATGGGAGAAATAAATCCTGGATATTCCCCCACCTGATACCTCCTTCCCCATCTTGTTCACTTGGAAACTCTTCTTTCCAGGTCAAGTGAAATTGCCTTTCTTTCCTGATGCTTTCCCATGTGAATTCTCCTATCATTTTATATCCAGAACTCTCTTTGCTACTGGCATAATTATATCTTTTTGTTTCTGTTGTTATTGTCATCGTTTTTGTCTTTGCAGTAGATATCTGTCCACCTGCCCCAATAAAAATCCAACTCAAAACTGTAAGGTCCGTGAGGACAGGGAAAATACCTTACTTGTGCTTAGCACAAGTACTTGACAAAAAGTAATGATTCCTAAATTTGTTAAATGATTAATATCCCTGAACACTACTGCCATTCTGATTAGAAACCAACTCTATTTTTAAAATGTACTCTTTAATGTATCTTAATATGAGAGAAGGACCTGGCAGCCCACTTGTGAAGCAATCCTGAAGCAATCAGCCATTGAAATCCCTATGAATAGCATAGAAGCACTGACATAGTGCTGGGCATGGCACAGTGTCAGGGAGTGTTCTGTTCTGCTGTACATAGGGTCACCATGAGTTGAACTGACACCACCATACCTAACAAGAACAACAATTGATCTTAATAATGCATTGAATTTGTCTGCATATGAAAGTGATGTTGAATAACACTTATTTCAAAGCATGTAACAAAGTCAACAGTGAAGACAAAGAATGTCCCCTGGGCATGTGTCCAATTGTACTAGGCATTCCCTACAGTTCTATCAAGGAAAGACTGCAAAATTAGTTAGACTTAGGGGCTGTGCTTTGCAATTCACTATTGCTCAAGGTCACAAGTTTAATTTTAGGGCCCAAACCATTAAAGTACCTCTCAAGTCCCTCATGCTTTGTAGCTTCAGATATTTCTTCCAGGAGCAATGAGAATTTAATTCAATTTGCTTTGAACTTATCTTAACTAAATGCATTCTTGGATCTTGACCAATGAACACACTAAATTTTTGTTGACATCCTTGGGAATCCAAAGTAAGACTACTATTAAGAAACTGGCCAATTTAGGAGGCAGATTCACTTAAATGTGAAATAAAATTGAACAAAATCTCTGGAGAACTCAGTTCCACTTTTGAGAGGAACTGGAATTTTCTCTGCTTGGAGTTTTAATTGTAGAAGGCACTTGGTCATTTAGTATTTTAAAGAGTGTTCTATGGTTTTATATTTGTTTTTAATGCCAAGATGAACAGGCATTTCAGTGCAGAAGAGAGAGAGGAAGTTGGTATCATACAGTAGCAGGGAGACCCTCAAAGTTACTTATAATACATGGGAATACCTTTTCTAGTGGGCCCAAAGCAGGGGAGGATAGAGGAAACATGTCATAGATAAAGATGGATTAGGAGCTAATAGCCTAGAATCAACTGAGTTTTATGAACAATGGTTCTGTGCTTGTCTATTATGAAAGCTATGTGCTGGTTGGCTTAAGTATAAGTATGATTATAATCAAGGTATATAGCTTAAGAACCTATACCTTAATTATAGTCAAGTATGAAATTGTTGACAGAATTTTGATCACAGCTAAGGAGAGTTGTAAAAATTCTTTGTTGTTTATGAACAGATGCAAGTTTATTAAAAGTGGGAGAATTAGTTCAAGCAATTAAATTGTAAATAGGTTTTTAACTAATAGGAATACTAATCATTCTTCTCCTAATTTGTGCTTTTATTAGAATGAGTTGATCTCATAGATAACTGTCAAGCAAGTAAAATGAATTCAGAGATCTTTATGCTTCTTTCTCATAGTTGCCTAGTTACTTATAAGAAGTAAAAGAATCAAAGATCATGAATAACTTTCTCATTGCCCTTGCCTAGAGGGCTAATATAATTATTATATTTTAATCTACAAAAATAATAAAATATAGCTATTTTCTTTGGTAGAATGTTATGAATTTTACTTTGGGCCTTTGTGCTGACACACCAGCACATGTGTCCACACTGACTTTTAGACATCCATAGTAGGACAAAAAGGTAGCTAATTTGGCAATTATTCCTTAGGGTTGAATAGAAAGTGAAGAGCTAAACAAAGGGCACAATTGCTCTGAACTCAATTTACTCCATGGTATTTTTATATTGCATTAGATCTTCTTCCTTGTGAATTCCTTTAAAGAAGGAGAGAATTTCTATCCTACTCAGGTGTATACTTTAGTAGCACCAGGTACATCTTATAAAGTTATATTATGTTGATAGAATTGAATTAAATGCCAGATTCCCTGCATCAGCTCATGAAGAAGGGCAAATATTTTTACATTGTCTCCCCCCAAAAAAATATCTTCATGAACATATCAAATGTAAATACACAGCAGTAACTTGCGAAATCAGCTTTGTGCCAGCATACCCACAGGTGCTCTCTTAGAACACTCTCTCCGCTCTAGACTTTAGACTGTATCATTGGGCTTTTGGTTGTATTCAGCAAAGATGCATCAGTCATTTCATTAGACTTTTGCAGGCACTAAAGGATGTGTGTGTCAGAGGAGGGGGACAAGAATCTGAGGGGTACTTCATGTTTGTCTTCTATGATCAAGCAGAGGCTGAAGCATAGATGTCCTCTATTTAGCCACCTCTATCACCTCCTTGCCTGCAGCGGTAGCCCTGTGGCATCCGATCCCATCAGATCTCGGAAGCTAAGCAGGGTCAGGCCTGGTTAGTACCTGGATGGGAGACCACCTGGGAAGCTGTAGGCTTGGGAGAAGCCTGTAGGCTTGGGAGAAGGACCTGGCAACCCCCTCCCAAAAATCAATCTGCCATTGAAAACCCTATGAACAGCAGAGAAGCACTGAAAATAGTGTTTCCCCTGTTGTACAGAGGGTCGCTATGAGTCGGATACTGACTTGACGGCACCTAACAACAACAACAACAACATCACCTCCTTGGACTGGGATTTAGCTCAGTTGGTAGAGCGCTGTGCTGCAGTGTCTGAGGTCCTGAGTTCAATTCCCAGCACTGCAAAAATGGGAGAAGGGCCTGGCAATCTACTCCCAAGGCAATCCCTAAACAGTCAGCCTTTGAAAACCCTATGAGGGTCTCTATGAGTCGGATACTGACTCGAGGGCACCTAACAACAACAACAACATCACCTCCTTAGGAACCCAGGATTTCTGTCCATTGCAGTTAGTATAGCATAATGGTTATAAAATGTACAGTCAGATGTATTAATTGATGTCATTTAATAAAATACTGAGCTATGGATAAATAGGGCTGGGCTTTAGCTCAGTTGGTAGAGTGCTGCGCTGCAGTCTCTGAGGTCCTGAGTTCGATTCCCAGCACTGCAAAACTGGGAGAAGGACCTGGCAATCCACTCCCAAGGCAATCCCGAAACAGTCTGCCATTGAAAACCCTATGAGGGTCACTATGAGTTGGATACTGACTCGACAGCACCTAAACAACAACGACATGGATAAATAGAAAAACTTTGATATTTAAAGGTATAAGCAATGTTTTTTAAGGCTGGACTGAAATCTAGCTCTCCCAATTAAATCCTCTTCATTCCCCAAATACAGAGGCTCAACAACAACAATAATAATACACTTTCATGTAACATATTACATGTTAGGCACTCTACATATATTAAGTCATTTAATCATAAGAACATAATCAACATAATGAGTTGGATAGATTCATTTTTGTAACCATTTTCAAATTAGTAAGTCAAAGCACAGTGTACTTAAATAATCTAAGCTCACATAGGTAAAAAAACAGTAGGGCCAGGCTTTAAACTCAGAAGATCTAGCTCCCAATTACCTGTTAATGTCCATTAACTTATACTCTAAAGCTATTAAGCATCTATGAAATTTGCCAAAGAATACTGCTAAGAATGAATTTTAATTTTCTATTACAGAAATTGCAGCCCTTCACTTGGCTACCTGATATGACCTTTCTTTTTAGTCCTTTTTATAGGCATTCATTCATTCACTTAGCTAACTGACATACATTTATTGAACACTTACTATGTACAAGTGACCATTCTCAGAGTTAGGAATACAAAGATGAATAAAACCAAGGTTTCAACCTACTAGGAAATCCAGGCTCAAATTCCAATGAATTCTACATAAACAATTCAAAAGTCTGTAGGAGCACAAAAAAATGGCTATTTACTTAGCAGGCAATGAAACATTTCACATAGGGAACAATAATTTAAGCAATTCTAAAAAGATAAGAAACATATTGACTGGTGGTTTCATGATTATATTTTGATAGTGCTCAAAATTTTCCAGTGAGAAAAGGTTGCATTTCTCTTTCTCTGCAGTGGATCTATTTGGACTAAGTAAGCTTTTTATATACATTGGAGGCAAGTTATGGAGATTTTTTTATAGTCCTCCTGAATTTCAATTGCTATCATTTAAGTACTTTCCAAAATTTTTAGAACATCCCTACAACATCACAGATCCAACACAAATTGCACAGATTGGTGAGTTGCCTAATCTCTCCTACAGTGTACGTATCCGAGGTTCTTAATCATCAGTTGTAGGAAGTTTCAATGATACTTTGTGCTATTTAAACATACATCTTAAATTCTTAAGGGGTAGGATCAGCCAGTCTCATAACTTTTAAAATACTTAGATCATTGATAGGAAAAAGTAGCTGCTGTTTAAGAAACCAGTAAAATTTTCCTGAATTCAGAAAAAAAGAAACTGTTGGGAGAACTATAAGAACTTTCCACTCTAGTACACTTATCTTTCCACAAGGATTCTTGACTCAAGTACTTAAACATGTGGGACAGGATAGCAGCATCTTTCCAGAGTTTCAGAAACTGTGTCTCAGACTGTGACATAGTGGGAATAACATTAGGCTTAGATCTGGGAACAAAGAAAGTCTGGATGACCCTGGAAAAATCAGATTTCCCAACAGAGATTATAAAGGAGGCTCAACAGAAGATGTGGATAATACAATGGGGGGATTACAGAATGAGCAGCACCCAACGCTCTAGAAACTACCTGATTCTGGCTACAAAGCTGTGTGTGTTCAAAGCTACATTTCTCTGGGATTGTTTTTTTTTTTTTTTTTTTTAATTACAATCTCAAAATTGTTTATATTCTTCTTCCCTCACCCCATCATCTAAAAGAAAAAAAAAGTGTAAAAGCCTCAGGCTAAGACTTTTCACTAGTGAGAAAGAAGTTGGTACCAGATTCTCAATGTTTATTCATTGTTGATTGTATATGTTTATACCTGATGAGCTATATAATAAAATATACACATGAGCCGCCTGGTTTAAAAGCTTCCCTAGTATTGTTTGTTAAACCATTGGACTCAAAAGACTCAAGCATAGTTAAGGAAGGACTACTAACCCTGCATTTGACACCAGCACTCTCTGCAAAGGCAATGTCTAAACTCTGAGATGTTACAAACACTTTGCCTTAGGGATTTGGGGAGAATAGTTAGTAGATTTCATTACTTCTTCTTTTTTTCCACTGCACTTAATATATAGTGTTTTGGTTTTTTTTTTAATTTTTAAAATCCTGGGTTTTTTTTTTTTCTGCTCAGTTTATCAATTGATCTCAATAGGTGAATTAGGGAAAAAAAGTTAATCCCAGACCAAGTGCTCCCAATAGCCTTTAACTTATTAACTAACTCAAGGGTTGAGTGAAATTTTCTCAGTTCCTGCCTTGTTCTAAGATTTCATCTTATACCTCCAGATATTCAGGACCTTCATGGGAAGCAACACAATTCAGCAAAAAAGATTCGAGCTTTAATCCCAGGTAGGCCCCAGCTCTGCCCTTCACATGCCATCTTCCTTTGAACACATTATTGGGCCTTTCCAAGTCACTATTTCCTTATAGAATGGATTTAGTAACATTTTACAAATTTCAAAGAACACATGGGAGAATGTGTCTCTGACATAGACAGGGTCTACACACAAAAATATATGCCTACCCTCCAGTCAAAAAGTGCTGCCAAGGAAAAGCCAATTAGTTTATTGGCACCGCCCTTGCCGTTCCTCATCCTGTGCTGTCTCAGCACTTTGTTTTAACCTTGCTCACAGTCCATCCTATATAAATATTTACTGTTTTGGTTGCTTACTTTGGAGCCCTCTCATATTTGTCTTTTTATTTGTCTTTTTTCAAAGACAATCGTAAAGTGTGAGAAAGACCATTCTTGGGATCAACAGCAGATGTGTGCCTGTGCTCTTGTATTAGTGATAATGACTGGAATAGACAGAAGCAGAAGTCCAAAAACCAAATAAAGATGTCATCTTTGAGGGAACATTCAGTTTAGGTTCTGGATCAAGTGTCTCTCTCAACTACAGCCCTAGGAAAAACCCTCATCCCCACTGTTCTGTTCTACTCTTAAGCATAATCACACTCCCTCATTACTGCTTAGCTATGGCCCAAGCAAAATGTATTTACTATCTGGTCATTTATGGAAAAGTTTGCACACCCCAGCCATACAGCAAGACTATGCAATAAAAATACAGCATAATTTTCAATTTGAAATGTTTTACAAAATATATGTTGCATAGATACATGTAGTTTGAAATGTTCTGATAGCCATATTCTTAAAAACAGAATTTTTTCTTTCTGTAAAACATTTAGGAATTGTGCAACATAATTTTAAATGTATAGCAAGTTACAAGACATAGAAATCTTGTATATCCTTCAACTTGGTTCCCCTAATGTTAATATATTATATAACCATGTGTTCCTCAACATGAAACAATATTTGTATAACACTATTAAGAACACATTTTTATTTTATTTAAGTTTCCCAATTTTTTTGTTTTGTTTCATTTTTTGAGATAGGGTTTCACTATGTATCCCAGGCTGGGCTTGAACTCACAGTCCTCCTGCCACTACCTTCCAAGTGCTGAGATTACAGGCATGGGACCCCATACTTGGCTGGTTACATTGTAAATCTTTTTCCAAATAATATACATTTAGTAATTTACCTCTTTCTCAGCAACATCATATTGCATCATGTTAGTATAATTTATTAAGCCACTCCAAACAATTTTATTTAGTTATTTATTTGGCAGTACTGGGGGTTGAACCCAGGGCCATGTGCAGGCTAGGCAAGTGCTCTACCACAGAGCCACACCCTCCACCATGAAGCCAATTGGCTGATCCCTTTTTTATTTTGAGGCAAGGTCTCACTAGGTTGTGCAGGTTGCCTCTGGCCTTGAACACGTGTTCCTCCTGCCTTAGCCCCCAGAGTCACTGGGATTATAGGCATGTGCCATGATACCTAGCCATTGGAAAACAGAATTATTTTAATATGTTATTTACTCTAATATATGTAAAAGCATTAAAAATTATTATTGATATACCTTACTTTCCTCCTTCCATCTCAAGTCATCAAAATCTGGTGTGTGTTTTACACCCGTCAGATTAGACAAGCTGCAAGTCAGAACACTCAGTTTCTACACGTGGCTGGTGGCTGGCATGTGGCCTGGGGCCTGTCTAGAGGTCCACATGTGAACATGGCATCATGAGGAGAGAATGACCATGAGATCAGGCCTTGGCCAGGTCAACATTGTGGACATAAACGAATCACCTCCAGGAACCCCCTCAGGCAATAAACTGTCTTGCCTACAGGAAACCAGGAAAAATCCAGGTAAAGTAAAAAGCAGGAAAGTTAGAACATGCCCAAGGGAGACAGAAGAAGGAAAGAGACAGTCCCAGAAGCAGCAGCTTCCTGGAGCTGCAAAGACCAAGTATGTATACTTGAAGTTTAGTAAAATTAAAAGTCAGGTTCTCTGTCACTTAGATTTGTGATAATTCTTACATTTGCTGTATGTCCTTAAAGGATCATTAGCTATTTCAAGGCAAGAATCATGTTTAATTCACTTCATATATGATCAAATTATCTACCAGGGTGCTTGGCCCTTAGAATGTGCTTAAATATCTTAGTCGCAGGGAAAATTGAGGAGTATACTGTCAATAAATGCACAAGGAACAAACCACTGACTGATTAAATACCCAAAGATACAGTGATAAACCTGGTTTTTGGTGGTTGGCAGCAGTTTACTCTCTCTAGGATACTTAATCACCTGCAGCCATACCACTGTGGCATCCCATTGCATCAGAGCTTGGAAACTAAGCAGGGTGGGTCCTGGTTAGTACTTGGATGGGATATCACCTGGGAACACCGAGTGCTGTAGGCTTGGGAGAAGGACCCAGCAACTCACTCCCAAAAAGCAATCAGCCATTGACAACCCTATGAATAGCAGAGAAGCACTGAAAATAGTATTTCCTCTGTTGTACACAGGGTCACTATGAGTCAGACACCAACTTGATGGCACCTAACAACAACAACAGTATGCTTAATATTTAAGAAGGACTGGAGTCTGAAAGTTAAAGAAATAAAGTCCCAATGACAAATACTAAGCATTATTCTGACAGTTGAAGGGGTAACCCTTTGTTCAAATGGTAGTTTGTTTTCGGGGATATAAGAGCAGGGATATGAGATGTTCTCAGTGCTTCTGGCAAGAAGTCACCCATACATATTCTTTCCTATAACTGAGACAGGAAAATTTAATAAAACAAACAAATGCAATGGGGCCAGCTCTGCAACTGAACCATTTCTGCCCATAATTCGGCACTCACAAAGTGGACTTGATCCAGATTGCTCAGGCTTTTATATTAAATTAGAACCCTGATCTGCCCAGATTCCAAGGCAATAGATTCTAACTTGGACATGAACTGAAAACACCTAAGGCTACAGTCAAGATTCCAAGACTTTGGGATTGTAGCTGTTGTTTCACAGCTTCCCAAGCCCCAAGTCCCTTAGCAAATATTCTTGTCTTGGCTTCTGGGTTTCCTTTCCTCCATATCTAAAAGGCAAACTTCAAATTGCTCATATCACAGCAAAGTCAGGAAAATATTTATTACTCTTAAGTTTTATGAGGTTACTGAGCCACAATTTCACCGAAATGATCTCGCTAAAATTCCCAGCAGTGACATAGGAAATAAAGACGTGTTCTCTTATAGACTATGGCAAGCTACTTGACATATACTGTAATATGCATATAATATATACATTGCAGCAGGCTGAATAATAGCCTCCTCCCCAAAGATAGCTGTGTCCTATTCCCAAAGCCTGTAGATACCCTACATGGCAAGACACTGCAGATGTGATTAAGTTAAGGCTCTTGAGATGAGGAGATTATCCTGGATTATCTGAGAGACCCAATGTAATCCTGAGAGACCATATTATCAGAGGGCAGGAGAAGGGTCAGAGCCAGACAAGGAGAGAGAGAGAGAGAGAGACGGAGACAGAGAGAGAGAGAGAGAGAGAGAGAGAGAGAGAGAGATTGAAAGATGCTACATTGCTGATCAGGAACAAAGGAGAACAATTGGCCTTTTGAAGCTGGAAAATGAAAGTACGGATTCTCCCCTAGACCCTTCAAAGAAATGCAGCAATCTTGATTCATTTTAGGACTTTTGACCTCCAGGATTGTAAGAAAACAGACTTGTGCCTTATTGAACCTCTCGATAGTTATTTGTTACAGTAGCAATTGTTGTTGTTGTTAGGTGCCATCGAGTCATGTCCAACTCATAGCGACCCTCATAGGGTTTTCAATGGCTGACTGTTCCAGGATTGCCTTGGGAGTGGATTGCCACGTCCTTCTCCCATTTTTGTGGTTCTGGGAACTGAATTCAGGACCTCAGAGACTGCAGAGCATTGCTCTACCAACTGAGCTAAATCCAGCCCACAGTAGCAATAGGAACTAATATACATGCATTATATTTACAAACACATGAATGTATATATTTGAATAATAGATTTTAAAAGCAGGTTAAGTGTCACATTTACATTAGTCCCTCCAAAGAACTGAACTCAAAGGACTCCCAAGGCATCAAGTGTCTTTGGACACTTTAAAGGAAGACTGATAACTATAAACCATCATCATTTTTAAGATGAAAATGAAGGTTTGCTTCAGAGAGCAAGATCCAAGCAGATGCTGATACCAGTGGAGTAGATTCTACAAAGAAAGAGGATGGCACATGTAGAGCTTTCCATCTATCAATGGACTGAACACCAGCACTGTTTGTAGCTACAGTACATTAGTCTGGCCTCTGCTAAGTATCTCATCACACTGTCTTAACAACCTGCCAAGGTAACACAATTAGGAAATAGTTGAACCAGAAATTAAATTGAACCTAACATGCCTGATGAACAGGCTAGCGATGTTCTACCATCCAGCCTCTGATACGTCTACCAAAAGAAATTTGTGTGCTTGCTTTCCCAGATGCATTTACAAATCAGATTCAATGTGAGAGTATCCATTCTTTAACCTGTCCCCTTCTCCTTTCCCACTCCACATTTAACTTTACATCTTTCCTCCAAAGAGTGTGTTGCCTCCCATACCTGTGCTGTGGTGGGCTAACTCTCCAGCCCTCTCACACTGTTGCATTGGGGCAATGCATGTGCCATCTTTCTTCCATGGATGAGCAGGCTGATATCTGTTTTCTGGCCCCAACCCCCAATCAGCAATAACGTGTTCCAAGCTCTGGACTTCTTCTAGGATTAAACTGAAAATCCTACAAGTAGCTAGGAAAAGGCAAGTCAGGGTCTTCATGTTATTATATTGCCTTACTATTCCACAATTCTTAACTAAAATAGCATGTGCTTGTTGTTAGGTGCTATTGTGTTGGGTCTGACTCATATCGACCCTATGTACAACAGAACAAAACACTACCTAACACTGCCAGGCTCATAATCTTTTATGTTTGAGCCCACAGTTGCAGCCAGTAGGTTTCTTCTCATTTTGAGTTGTGCCACATCAGCAAAAGGAGGTCCTAGGGGTTTTACTCCATTCTTATCATTAAGGTCAACTCTACTTTGAGGAGGCAACAGTTGTCTTTTGAATTCCTTCAAAACTGGGGGGCTCAGTTCCTGGCACTATATTTGACAGTGCTTCTCAGCTATTCATAAGGTTTTCAATGGCTAATTGTTTCAGAAGTGGGCTGCCATGTCCTTCTCTCTAGTCTGTCTTAGTCAGGAAGTTCAGCTAAAACCTGTCTCCATGGGTGGCCTTGCTGGTATCTGAAATAGCAGTGGCATAGCTTTTAGCATCACAACAACATGCAAGTCCCCACAGCATGACAAGCTGACAGACATGTGGGGGCTAAAATAGTACAGGGCACTTGAACTAATGAACCTAGTAAAGATAAGTGATATCCCTTTCAAATCAAATAAATTTTATATCCTTTTTAAAATTTTACCTTTTAGAGATATAAAAAACATAAAATTATATATATTAGTGGGGCACCACTTATTGTTTTGATACATGTATACACTGCATAATGTTTAAATCAGGTTAAACATATTTATCTCTTGAACATTTATCATTTTTTTTCTTTGTAGTACTAGAAGGTTGAACCTAGGGCCTTGCACATACTGTGCAAGTGCTTTACCACTGAGCTGTAACCCCATCCTCTTTTTTATTTTTTTAATCTTGAGACAAGGTCTCACTAAATGATACAGGCTGCTTCTGGCCTCGAACATGTGATCCTCCCACCTCAGACTCCCGAGTCATGGGAATTACAGGCATGCACCACTGCACCCAGCTTAATATTTATCAGTTCTTTATGGTGAAAACTTTCAGATTCTTTTCTTTCAGCTTTTTGAATTGCACATTATTGTTATCTATAGTCACTCTGCTATATACTAGCCCACCAGGAATTCTTGCTCCTACCTAACTGTAACTCAGTACCTATTGATCAACCTTTCCCTATCCCCCACATATTCTTTCATTAAAATTCAAAAGGAGAGGGATGGAGTCATATTATAATAAAGTCTAGGCTTCATTTTCATTTGTAAAAGCTGTAATTACTTACAATCAACAAGTATCTCATTTGTTTCCAAATTATAATTTGATAAGTAAAGTTTCAGTACCAAATAATCATCTTCCAGACAACAGCAGTTTTCATTATATAAAGATATCTTCAATGGTGCGATTCTTGATATAAGTAGTATTTGTGAAATTAAAAGGGAAGATGGGAAGGAGTTATATTTTACTTTGCAAAACCATCATCTATACCATAAAAATAAAAACCATCATCCCCTGGGGGCCAACTTTTATAATTTTAGAAAAGTAACCCTGCAGGCTGTGTGCAGTGGTACATGCCTGTAATCCCAGCAACTTGAGAGGCTGAAGCAGGAGGACCATGGATTCAAGGCCAGAGGTCACCTTCACATCTTAGCAAGACCTTGTCTCTAACTAGATAAACAAGCAAATAAATAAATACATGGGGTAGGGATTCAGTTTAGTGTTAGAGTACTTGGTATGTGCAATGCCCTGGGTTCAACCTTCAGTATTAAATCCAGAAAGGTAACTATGCAAATTCCAAAAAACCATAGAAAGAATTACCATCTTTCAAATTAAATCAAACAAGGAAGGTTATAGGAAAATGTGCTTTGATTCATAGCTAAATAAATTATTGGTGTGTTATTGGCACTAGGAAGTCTTCCAAAGTTTGCAAGAAGCTAAATTTTCAAAAGCCCTCTAGACAACAATTCAGTTAGGCCTTTGAAATGTCATCCAGGCTTGGGATTTCTCTGTAGTGAAGCGCAAAAGTCTTTCCTTTAATTCAGACTGAATGCAATCCTGTTGACCTACTTTCAGACTCACCAGAAGGAATGTACCATGTTGCTGGGGTTCTTTTCTCTTTAATTATTATACTACTAATCAGTTACTATGTAACCAACTGCCCCCAGACTAAGTGGTTTACAGCACTAATATATACTTATTATTGAACAATCCCTGTAGGTCAGGAATCCATGTGCAACTCGCCCCTATAGGACTGACTCAAGATGTGTAATGAGGCTATGGTCAAGGTGTCCACAGAAAAGATGCAGCTTCTCAAGGTCACTTCACTTCCATGCCTGAGAGGCACTGGAGAGGGATCTCACTTCCTGGTCATGTGAAACTCCTCATTGGGCTCCATAAATGTCCTAAAAACAGGGCAGTTGGCTTTTGCTGGTGAGTGATCCAAGAGAAAGCAAGGTAGAAGCCACAGGGACATTCATGACTTGGCCTTGGCAGTCACCACCATTTTCTACTGGTAACACAGATCAGCTGAGTTCAGTGTGTAAGTGTGGCACATGAGGATGGATTTTCAGGAGGCAGGGATCACTGCAGTAGCTGGTCACAGAGTCTGACTGTGAGATTGTTATGTATAATAGTCTGCACAGGTTGCTATAACGAAGTACCACAGACCAGGCAGCTTCAACAATAGAATTTTTTTTCTTCCCAATTCTGGAGGCTAGGAGTTTAAGAAGAAGGTGTTAGCAGTGTTAGTTTCCTCTGAGGCTCCTTTCAGTGGCTTGCACGTGGTTGTCTTCTTCCCTCTGTCTCCACAAGGTCTTTCCTCTGTGTATATCTGAGTCCTAATCTCCTCTTCACGTCTGTCAGTTTGCCACACTGTGGGGGCTTGTGTGTTGCGATGAGGCTGAGAGCTCTGCCACTGTAACCTTAGATATGAGCAAGGTTACCCATGGTGGACAGGTTTTCAGCTGAGCTTCCAGACTAAGACAGACTAGGGAGGAGGACCTGGCGAGCCACTCCCAAAACAACTAGCCATTGAAAACCCTATGAATAGCAAAGAAACACTGTCAGATATAGTGTTGGAAAAGGAGGCCCCCAGGTTGGAAGGCACTCAAAAGACTACTGGGGAAGAGTTGCCTCCTCAAAGTAGAGTCTACCATGATGACAGAAATGGAGTCAAGCCCCAGGGTGCTCAACTTGTTGATGTGGCACGACTCAAAATGAGGAGAAAGAACTGTAAACATCCATTAATAACTGGAACATGGGATGTATGTAGTATGAATCTAGGAAAATTAGAAATTGTTTAATGAGAAATGGAGCGCATAAACATTGACATTCTAGGCATCAGTGAGCTAAAATGGACTGGCATAGGCCATTTAGAGTCAGACAATTATATGGTCTACTATGCTGGGAATGATAAACTAAAGAGAAATGGGGTTGCATTCATCATCAAAAAAGACATTTCAAGATCTGTCCTGAAATACAATGTTGTCAGTGATAGAATAAAATCCATACGCCTACAAGGAAGGCCAGTTAATATGACTATTATTCAAATTTATGCACCCACCATTAAGACCACAATGAAGAAAGGGAAGACTTCTATCAGCTTCTGCAATCTGAAAGAGATCAAACATGCAATCAAGACATACTAATAATCACTGGTGACTGGAAGGCAAAGGTGGGAAACAAAGAAGAAGGCTCGGTACTTGGAAAATATGGTCTTGGTGACAGAAATGAAGCTGGAGATCGCATGACAGAATTTTGTCAGACCAATGACCTTTTCGTTACAAATACATTTTTTCAACCTCATAAACGGAGACTATACACATGGACTTCACCAGATGGAACATATAGGAATCAAACTGACTACATATGTGGAAAGAGATGACAGAAAAGCTCTGTGCAAAATGTCAAAACAAGACCAGGTGCTGACTGTGGATCAGACCATCAACTTCTCATATGCAAGTTCAAACTGAAGCTGAAGAAAATTAGAATAAGTATACGAGGTATGACCATGGTATGACCTTGAGTATATCCCACCTGAGTTCAGAGACCACCTCAAAAACAGGTTTAATGCATTAGACACAAATGATAGGAGACCAGAAGAGTTGTGGCATGACATAAAAGATATCATTCAAGAAAGAAGCAAAAAGTTCCTAAAAAGACAAGAAAAAAAGAAAAGACCAAATTACATGTCAAAAGAGGCAGTAGAAATTGGCCTTGAATGTCGAGCAGCTAAAGTAAAAGGAAGACATGAAGAAGTTAAGGAACTAAGCAGAAGATTTTAGAAGGCAGCTTGAGAAGACAAAAACAAATATTATAATGACATGTGTGAGGAGCTGGAGGCAGAAAATCACAAGGGAAGAACACGTTCCGTGTTTCTCAAGCTTAAGGAAGTGAAGAAAAAATTCAAGCCTCGAGTGGCAGTAGTGAGAGATTCTACAGAGAAAATATTAAATGATGCAGGAAACATCAAAAGGAGATGGGAAGAATACACAGAGTCATTATACAAGAAAGAATTGGTAGATGACCAACCATTCCAAGAGGTTGCATATGAAGAAAGAACCAATGATGTTGAAGGATGAAGTGGAAGCTGCCTTGAAAGAACTGGTGAAACACAAGGCTCCAGGAATAGATGGGATACCAATAGAGATGTTTCAACAAACAGATGCAGCCCTGGAGGTGTTAACATGTTTATGCCAACAGATTTGGAAAACAGCTACTTGGCCAACTGACTGGAAGAGATCCATATTTGTACCTATTCCCAAAAAAGGGGATCCAAGTGAATGTGCAAACTATTGGACAATATCATTAATATCGCACACCAGCAAAATTCTACTAAAGATTATTCAGGACCGACTGCTCAGTATATAGATGGGGAATTACTAGAAAATAAAGCGGGATTCAGAAGAGGGCAGGGAACCAGAGACATCATTGCTGATGTCAGGTGGATTTTAGCTGAAAGCAGAGAATATCAGAAAGATGTCTATCTATGTTTTATTGACTATGCAAAGGCATTTGATTGTGTGGATCATAACAAATTATGGATAACACTTTGGAAAATAGGAATACCAGAACACCTAATTGTACTCATGAGAAACCTGTACATGAACCAGAGGCAGTTGTTCAAATAGAACAAGGAAACACTGAGTGGTTTAAAGGTGAGAAAGGTGCATGTCAGGGCTGTATACTTTCACCCTACCTCTTCAATTTATACGCTAAGCAAATAATCCGAGAAGCTGGACTTTATGAGGAAGAACGCAACATCGAGATTGGAGGAAGACTCATTAACAACCTGCATTATGCAGATGACACAACTCTGCTTGCTGAAAGTGAAGAGGATTTAAAACATTTACTGATGAAGATCAAAGATTATAGTGTTCAATATGGGTTACGACTAAACATCAACAGAACAAAAATCCTTACGAGTGGGTCAGCACACAACTTCATAATAAATGGAGAAAAGATTGACGTTGTCCAAGATTTTGCTTTGCTTGGTTCTATAATCAACACCTGTGGAAGCAGCAGTCAAGAAATCAAAAGACGCATTGCTCTAGGAAAAGCTGTGGCAAAAGATCTCTTTAGAGTATTGAAAAGCAAAGATGTCACATTGAAGATGAAGGTGCATCTGACTCATGCCATGGAATTTTTAGTCACATCATATGGTTGTGAAAGCTGGACATTGAACAAGAGAGACAGAAAAAGAATTGATGCTTTTGAATTGTGGTGCTGGAGACGTCTATTGAACATACCATGGACTGCCAAAAGAACCAACAAATCTGTCCTAGAAGTGCAACCAGAGTGCTCCTTGGAAGCAAGAATGGCCAGACTGCGTCTTACATATTTCGGACATGTAGTCAGGAGAGATCAATCCCTGGAGAAGGACATAATGTTTGGGAGAGTGGCAGGTCAACGTGGAAGAGGAAAGCCCTCCACCAGATGGATTGACACAGTGTCTGCAACAATGGGCTTAAACATAAATAAGATCATTTGCCTGACACAGAATAGGCAAGTGTTTTGATCTGCTGTACATAGGGTCTCTATGAGTCAGACTCAACTCAACAGCACCTAACAACAACAATAACAATCTCCTCTTCCACTGTATGAACCCAGTCATACTGGATTGTCTGCTCCCATACCACAGTGGCATGTGATCCCATCAGATCTGGGAAGCTAAGCAGGGTGGGGCCTGATTAGCACTTGGATAGGAGACCACTGGGAATACTGGTTACTGTAGGCTTGGGAGAAGGACCTGCTGCCCACTCCTGAAACAGTCAGCCATCAAAAATCCTATGAATAGCAGAGAATCGTGCTCGGCATGGCACAGTGTTCCATTTGTTATACACTAGGTTGCTATGAGTGGGCTGGGATTTAGCTCAGTTGGTAGAGCACTGCGCTGCAGTCTCTGAGGTCCCAAGTTCAATTCCCAGAAACACAAAAATGGGAGAAGGACCTGGCAATCCACTCCCAAGGCAATCCCGAAATAGTCAGCCATTGAAAACCCTATAAGGGTCACTATGAGTCAGATACCGACTTGATGGCACCTAACAACAACAACAATAGGTTGCTATGAGTCAGCCCCAACATGATAGCACCTAACAACATCATACTGGATTAAAGTTTACCTTAATGTCCCCATTTTAATTTAGTTATCTCTTTAAAGATCTTATCCCCAATACAGTCATATTCTGAGATGCTACAGGTTAGGACTTCAACATGTAAATTTGATGAGGACACAATTCAGCCCATAAAACTCTGTTGTCCACCTTCTTCCTAACAGGATGTCTTTTGTCCTTGGACTTATAAAAGCAAGTGTTCAATGGCCTACTCAGGAATTTCATGTACTGTTTTATAAATAGTGATCAAATGGCTGTTTCATATCTATGTACATACATGTCATAGGTTTCAAAGACAATGATCTGAGAAGGGAGGGACTAGCTTCAAATTCCTTCCCATGAACTATGGCTTTCCACATGGGATCTGGCCCCTGACAAGAACTTCAACCTAATTCCACACTATTCCATCTGCTTCCTCCTCCACTCTAGCCTCCTTGCTGCTCCTCCAACATGCCATGCTTGTCGCCATCTAAGACTTCTGCCTGTAGCTTTCTCTCTTTGGACTGTTCTGTTGTTACACAGCTAGTTAATTCCTTTATTCAGGACTCTACTCAAATGGCTTCTCTTCAGAGATCTTCCCTGACCATCCATTACATTGCTCCATTCCCTCTTACCTCCAGCCATTCTGAAAACCTTTACCCTGTTTGTCATGTTACATTTTTAACTCTTTTATTTATCTCCCATATTAGACTATGAGATTCATTATTGCAGGAACTTTATTTCTTTTCAGTATGTACCCCCAGTGCTATGTGGCATAGTACATAATCAGCATATTTATTTTTTGAATAAATGAGCAAACAACTGTATCAATAGGATAGTTTAGGCAATTTGACAGAGGGACAGAGAAAGAGGAGTTAAGGTCGTGTCTGTTTTATGATTTGCATCTTCCAGAGTTTCTATTCACTAATAGGATATGTTTGTAGCTCTGATGATATAATTTCAGTAAATTACTTTAATTACATAGGAAATTACCCTAAGTGTTTGTTTTCCTTAGATATGGGGCTCTGAGATTCACATATTACATCTGCAATGTTTAACTGTGAAACACACAAATGGGTGCCAATCTGGATATGCTTCCCAGAAAAGATAGGCAATACATTCCAACTATATAGGCATAGGAAAGCACTTCCTTAATAAGATTCCAATTGCTCAGGAAATTGCAACAAGAATAGATGAATGGGTTTACATGAAATTAAAAAGCTTCTGTACAGCAAAAGGAACCAGTCAACACAGTTAAAGAAGACCCCATTGAATGGGAGAAAATCTTCACAGTCTACACATCTGACAGAGGACTAATTTCCAGAATTTATAAAGAGCTCAAGAAAGCAAATCTCAAGACAACAAATAACCTAATACACAAGTGGGCAAAGGAACTGAATAGATAGTTCTCAAATGAAGAAGTTTGTAAGGTCATGAACCACATGAAAAATGCTCAATATCCCTAGTCATTAGGGAAATTCAGATCAAAACAACTCTGAGATTCCACCTTACTCCAGTAAGAACGGCCAAGATCAACAAAACAAATAATAACAAATACTGGTAAGGTTGTAGAGAAAAAGGAACCCCCTTACACTGTTGGTGGGACTGTAAATTGATTCAACCACTTTGGAAATCAAAATGGAGATACTTCAGAAAACTAAAAATGGAACTACCATATGATCTAGTTGTACCACTACTGGGAATATACCCAAAGGGAGATGAGTCATCATACCTCGGAGACACCTGCATCTCCATATTCAATGAAGCACTTTTCACAATAGGAAGGATATGGAACCAACCAAGGTGCCCATCAACAGAAGAATGGATAAAAAAATTATTGTACATGTACACAATGGAATACTACTCCACAATTAAAAAAATGAAATAATGTCATTTGCAGCAAAATGGATGGAACTGGAGAACATCATCTTAAGAGAATGAACATAAGCCTAAAAAGAGAAATAGCATATGTTCTCACTCATATGTGGGTACTGAATCACACTTAAAGGAAAGAAAAAATGCTATACGTGAATTGAAATATAAAAACGTACAATGAAACTTAGTGTAGAAGGGACAATATATGAAGTGAAAAGAAGGAGGAAGGGATCTAGCAGAAGGAAGGGAAGATTGGAGAAGATGAGACAAGCAGAAGGGTAAATGAGGAAGGATGAAAGCGGAGAGGTCAATTTCAATGTACACAGTACAACTTCATGAGTATGTTAGAAAAATAGGAACAGATAACCCAAATAAATATCAGAGTTTAACTATATACTAGCCATAAGTCTCCATAAACCTTGTGGGTCAATGAAAGTGTTGGTAGAAGTGGTATAAAGGATGCATAATGGAAAAAGCCAATGCTGTATTACTCTGTACCCGATCATCATTTACTAATAAAGGGAAAAGAAAAAAAAAAAAAAGGAAAACTCAAGTTCCTAGACTTGCACAGTGCTCTCTGTTGGGTTGTGCTACTTCTGTATATCTTCCAAAACTAATCCATGAAAGCATAAAATAATTCTTTACTGAGATATTACTCACACATATGATCAAGCTTACAAAATGCTTCATGACTTCCTCTTTGTGTTGTACATTACCTTTTTACTTGAAAAGCAAGCTGTGCACCTGTAAAATAAATTGCCCTCTGATGGTGACAAAAGTATAGATGACTCAGCAACTTTCTATGGTCTATAGACACCACATGATAAATTAATAAGCATAACTTACCAAAAACACTTCTAAGAACATACAAATTGTCTGTTCCCATCCTCAATTTTGTTGTATACTGTTTGTTATGAGAGTGACTCTTCTCTGAGATTTAGAGCACCTGATTTCTAGAGTTAGATCCACAACTAGCCCTATGTGTGGATTGTGGTAAGTCATTTAAATTCTTTGGACATCAGCTTCCTTTTCCATAAATTGATGTGTAATGGCTCAATCGATACTGCTTCCTTCAACTGTAAAGTCCATTTTTTCTTCTTCATCCCACCTATTCTGGCCCTTTTCTCAGATTTGCAGAAATAAATGAAAAGAAGTAGCTGGAAAAGTGTTTAAAAAGCAATAGTATATAAGCAAATATTCTCATTTCATTTAATAAGACTCAAAAGAAAGTTTCTTTATTATTCATATCTCCTCAATTGCTGTTTTCCCAAACTCCAGAGAATCCCCTGGAGATAAATCAAGTTATCATACTTCTGGTTGTAAGATATACATCTATGTGCGTATATGGCACTTTGGGAGGCTGAGGCAAGAGGATTGTGAGTTCAAGGTCAGCCTGGGCTACATAGAGAGATCTTTCCCTTTCCCTAGGTATACACATGTTTATTATTCAAACTGGAAGAAACTACGCAGGTACAATTAGACTGTGTTTTCAAGACTTCCCAATGCATAGCACTGACCTATTCAAACTCTTTTTAGTATGCTCTCAAATTAGAAGTTCTTTGTGTCTGAATAAGGAGATGATAGTATGAATATAGTTCTAGAGCAGGTACAATATGACCCCAACATTTTCCTAGATTATACTTCTTTCAGAAACATTTTCTTCTTAGGATTTTAATCTTTCTTTATTCAGAGGCATTGTTTCAGACATCTCCTTAATTTTCTTACAAGGTGGCCGGGATGAATGCTGATAGCAATAGGAAGTTCAAATTTTATACTTCTATTTCTTAGGTAGTCTAGAAGGTAAATTCCATTCTTAAAATTCTAGGTATCTCTTTTTGTTGTTGTTGTTGTTAGTGCCATCGAGTGGGTATCCGACTCATAGCGACCCTCTGTTCAACAGGGGAAACACTATTGTCAGTGCTTCTCTGCTGTTTATAGGGTTTTCAATGGCAGATTGATTTTTGGGAGGGGGTTGCCAGGTCCTTCTCCCAAGCCTACAGCTTCTGGTGTTCCCAGGTGGTCTCCCATCCAGGTACTAACCAGGCCCAACCCTGCTTAGCTTCAGAGATCTGATGGGATCGGATGCCACAGGGCTGCCGCTGCAGGCCAGGTATCTCTAAGAGGACTTATTTTATTTTTTAGTTTTGACACCATTTTCAATGTAATCATGAATGCCCCTAGCAAAAGACAGAAGATTCCCAAAAAGTGATTGCAGATTTTTCTCCTTCATATTCCACAGAGAAGGAGTAGGTTGTATCTATCAAATTGCTGAATGCTCATTACAATAAAGGATTAACAGAAATTCACCATGTTTTGCCAAGGAACATCTTTTCTACAGTTTTCATAATGCATCTCAATACATTTCTATGAAGAAAACAGGTAGTAGTAGCATTAAAATATTCATTTTTCTCCTCAGTAAAGTTACTCTTATTCTATCTCACATAGATCATGAAAAATGCTCATGAAAGATGATGCCTTACTTTTCAAGGGATAAATCTGGTTTCTCTCTCCACATCTTTCCCTTACTCAAGTGAAATTATAACTTTTTCTTGCTCATGAAAGTGCTGTGCAATGATATGAGATAATTCATCAATTCAACTTCAGGACAAAAGTTCAAACTCAAATCAGGCTTTGGTGCCTTTCTCTTTTATTTTATGGAGTCCTCAGTTCACTGTGATCACTGTGTCTCACTTCTCAAAACCCACTGCTCCAAAATGCACTTTCTTTTCTTCATCCATATTTACTGAGAGAGGATGCCTCTTTCTGCAGCTTCTGTGATTAAATATCCTTAATACAAAATTGTATGTGACACATATTTATCCTTCAAGGGCCATTTACTTGTTCAAGAGGCCTTATAAACTCAATGCATCTCCAACTGGTAGAACTTTAAGCAATGTTATCTTTGAATGATAACCTTGAAATTGTGCTTAGGAGCAAGAAATTGAATCAACAATCCCATTTGTGGGCCGGGCATGATGGTGCACGCCTGTAATCCCAGCGGCTTGAGAGGCGGAGGCAGGAGAATCGAAAGTTCAAGACCAGAGACAGTCTGTGTAACTTAGCAAGACCCTGTCTCAAAAAGTAAAAAAAAAAAAAAAAGGGCTGGGGTGCAGCTCAGTGGTCCAATACTTGCGGAGCATGCAAGCGCAAGGCCCTGGGTTCAACCCCAAGTACCACAAAAAAAAAAAAAAATCCCATTTGTAATAGCCCCTAAAAAGGAAATATCTAGGAATTGATCTAACTCAAGATCTTAAAGACCTTTTTAATCATAATTTTAAAACACTAAAGAAAGAAATTGAAGAAGACAGTAGAAGATGGAGGAATCTCCCTAGCTCATGGGTTGGGAGAACTAACATTGTCAAAATGCCTGTTCTTCCAAAAGCACTCTATAGACTCAATGCAACTCTCATTAAAATCCCAACTAAGTACTCTGCAAAAATTAATAAAACTATCCAAAAATTTATTTGGAAACATAAAAGATTTCAAATAGCCACAAGAATTCTAACCAGTAAAACCAGTGCAGGAGGCATCACAATATCTAACTTTAATGTACATCACAGGACCATAAGGCTAAAAACTGGTTGGTATGAGCCAAAAATAGACATGAAGATCAATGGAATAGAAGATTTAGATATAATCTTACACACTTACAACCAATTGATCTTCAATCAAGGTGCCAAGAACACGAGGTAGAAAGAAGACAATTTCTTTAATAAATGGTGTTTGGTTGGGTAAACTAGATGTCCACATGTAGGAGAATGAAAATCAGTCCATACCTTTCAACTTGTACTAAAATCAATTCAAAATTGATCAGAGATCTCAACTAAAGCCAGTTACTATGAAACTGAAAGAGAAAGTAGGTAGTAGGCAAGTTCTTTCTTAACTCCAATAGCACAGGAAATAGTACCAAGAATTGATAAATGGGATGATATGAAATTGAAAACCTTCTGCATTGCAAAGAATACAATTAAAAGAGTAAAGACTGACCCTACAGAACAGGAGAAAATCTTTGCAACCTATACATCTGATAGACATTTAATATTAAGAATATCCAAACAATTTAAAATAAACACCAAAAATGGTGAATCTGATTAATAAGTGGGCAAAAGAGTTGAACAATTTTCAAAAGAAGAGATAAAATAGCCAATAAACATGCAAAAAATGTTAAATTTCTTTTTCTATTAGAGAAATGCAATTCAAAAACTATCCTCAGATTTCATCTTACTCCTATTAGAATGGCTAACAGCAACAGAACAAATAAGTAATAGTGAGGATATGAGGAAAAGGATACTCTTTTACAATGCTGGTAGGATTGTATAACCACTGTGGAAAGCAGTATGGAGGTTACTTGGAAAATTAAAAATTAAGCTATCATTTGATCCTGCAACCCCACTTTTAGGTATATAGCCTAAGGAAGCTAAATTTTTTTATAATAGAGGCACTTGCATTTCTGTGTTAATTGTAGCACTGCTCACCACCACAAGGTTATGGAATCAGCCTAGATATGCTTCAACAGAAGAACAGATTCGACAAATGTGAGATCACACACACACACACATACACACACACACACACACTCACCATAGAACACTATGTGGCCTTAAAGAAGAATGAAATTATGGCATTTACAGCTAAATGGATGGGCTTGGAGATAATCATCTTAAGTGAAACAACTCAGTTTCAAAAAGAGAAGTATCACATTTTCACTTAAATGTGAAGGCTACTGTTTTAGCTGTTCTGTTAAATCTTATACATCTTTATTGATTACTTACTATTATCATTTTTATTTATTTATTGTTTGGTGAAACAAAAAACTTTTTTCTAAAAGATTAGAACGCTTTACTTTTAGAAGAGATTGATATTTACCAATTCTGATGCTTAATGTATTATAGCTTAGGGTCAAACATTTGTTAACACTCTTTTAAAATTGGTTAATATTCATCATCCTTATTTAAAAAAAGGAAAAGAAAAAGTTTAGTCTAAATGACAGAAGTCTATTACAAAGGAGCATGTATTGCATGGTTCTGTTTTGTTCAAATGTCAAGAATAGACAAATCCATAGATGCTGAAGGTTGAATAGGGCTGGGTTGGGATTGAGGGACTACACCTTAGAGGATAGGGCTTCTTTTAGGGGTTATGAAAAAGTTCTAAAATTGATTAAAATGATAATTGTAGAACTCAGTGATTATACTAAAAACCATTGAGTGTACACTTTAAGTGGATGAACTGTATGGTATATGAATTATATTTCATTAAAGCTGTTTTAATTTTTAAAATTTTTAAAATAATTTTAAAACTTGTCAATTCCTGTTTATAAAAGATACTAATATTCTCTTTGATATGGTCTTCTTCCAACTGAACCTATGGTCACCAAAACAGAATATGATCCCAAAGATGTCAGGCTGGACTATTCCAATGATGCATATGATTATGTGCCTAAAATTCATTGTTCTTAAGATAGCTTTACCTACTTCCCTCGCTGGAAAAGAATAATAGCATTTTAAACTCCAAATATGGAATTTGTAACATTTCATGCAACGAAATTTAGCAGCCTTAATCCATTTTTATTGCTTGTGTGTCCCCTATCAGAATAGCAGAACAGGTTTACTACCACAATTATAAGTATGCTTTGAAAAGTCCTCACAGAAAACACTTCACAATACATAGTTCTTTGTATTTTAATAGTTTAGGGCACTTCTGGCTTCTTGAAAATAGTAAATTATATTCTGTATAGTTCAATTTTCCACAGGAAAGTATATAACCATATTGATCCATAAATTTATCACTGAAAAACTATAAAATAAATATTTTAAAAACAATATACTTCACTGAAAATATTAGGAAAAATTTAAAATGAAACCACTTTTCTATATCAAAAGTCATGAGTCAAAGCAGGAATTACGTTAGTTATAAGAAATATGTGCCTGCTTCCTTTGCTATATTCAGAACATAATTCAATAGTAATAATACATTATGTGTTTTTCAGAATAAATAATTTATTGATGGCCTTTTTTCTTCTTTTTAGTTAAACAAGGATGAGGAAATCATACTTTCAAGTATTTTATTAACTCCAAGTCCTCAAGCATACCAAATTTAAAAGTTTTGCATTGAAACAAATTTATATTAACATTAAAGAACTTCATGAATTAGAATTTTCTGAGATTGCTTTTCCTATTTAGATCTAGGGGAAATAATGTCAAGGGATAAAGGGAGAGAGGATAGTCTCAAAATATATGATGCAATTATAGAAATACATAGGAAAAAAATAGGGGAGGAGAAAAAATACCAATGAGAATATAACCCATGGTTGCATACGGTTTTTATTACATAATAATCAAATGGTCCTGTAAAATATGTTAAGTTGATGAAAGTGTAACCAAAAGTGATGTAATACTCGCATAATGGAAATAGCAAAAGTGTTATTACTCTGCACCCCATCAACATTTATAAACAAAGGGAAAAAGGGGGGAGTGTTTTTTGGATTTTAAAAATAGGATTAATTATGACATCCTGTGGAATTTATTTACAATATTTGCTACATAAGAATTTATTTGCTTGAAAGGTTTCATTCTTCTGTCAAGGAATAACTGAAGAGATGTTTTTGGAATCTAAATATAGCTCAGAGGGATTATTTCATGCATCTTAAAATTCATTACATAACGATGAAGAATTGAATGAGCATTGTATGTACCACTTTTTACACCTGTGCCAGATTATTTATCGAAAATATATTCAGAAGTTTAAAAATAATCTTCTACTTTGACACTGAATGATTATTTTGAATCTCTTGTGAAAATTTTACATTAGTATTATAATCTTCAAAAGGACTATCACGAGAAGAGAGCCTGGCTAGATTATAAGTTCCTGGAGGGTAAGAACCATGTTCTATTCATCTTTCTATTCTGGTGTCCTATTTACCAGAATAGTATTGTCTTGAATGTGTGAGAGAGTTAATGTAGTGTAACTTTAGCCATGACTGTTAGCCATCATTAATACCATATGATTTTACTCTTTTTAACATTTTTTTTATCCAAGTCTATATGGGCTTTAATGTAGATAGTTCATGAAAGTGTCAATACAGCTTTAAATGTTTGCATTAATCATCCCAATTTTTAAAACCAACAATGACAAATACATTATCTGTTGTTTAGAACAAAGATAGGAATTTGAAAAATCAATTTCTTTTGTTGAGGACTTTTGCAAAAGCAGTTGTAATGGTAAAAGAGATCAAGGGAATGAGTGGGGAGAAGGAAAAGGGGAATATCAACATTTGGGGGAAATCCCCAGACAAAATAAAAGAGTCTGTAGTCTACTTATTTTAGGATTACTCTGCTAAAAAGAATTCATAGAGTGGTATCTAGGTCATGCCAGGGATAAAATTTTAATTGACCTCTTTTGGCTCTCAGTAGGATACAAAATTTCCAATGTTGAAAATTTCCTGTAATGTAGATTGTGCTTTATATTATTAGTTGATCATTAGATCCTTATGAACACTGTGTCCTTTTAAAATTACTTCTTTTCTTCTCAAAGATACAAAAGGCTTTTAAAATGGCCTATTTCCAGTTTTCCAAGAGAAATGCATATAGAGGAAAATATCTCAGAATTATCACTTCTTTGCAGGACTTTAATAGCACAATACATTTCATCTAAATGCAAAGGCCTTCAAGCAGACTATGGACCTTGAGTAGCCTTGTTTAACACCTTTGTACTTACAATTTTCTCCAGTAGTAAGACAGGCAAAGCTATGAGATCTTTTCCTGCTCTTGCTCCTGGTAGCTCCTTTCACTATAGTCCTGGTGGCTTTACCTAATTGTATCCAGCCAAAACTTCAGTTAGTACACAAATAAAAAATAACTATGGATTGAATTTATATTCAAATGATAATTTTTATGCAATATGTGGAATTCTATTATGTAACATTAGGGCTTCATAAGCTTACTGATTGGATATGCTATGAAATCTAAAGTCATTTTGTAAAAACAAAACAAAACAAAATGATAAACATAAGCAGGCTCACTTTAACAGTAAAGGTTTAAGGAACAGACTGATTTTGAGTTTGTGCAAATTAGGCTTGATTTAAAATATTCGAGGTGAAAATCTAGCTCACCTGACTTTAGTCGGGAAATTAATTTCATCAGACATCCAGCAGTGATGCTCAGTGTGCTAGGGGGCACAGAGAATCAGAATGACTCAGATAGATTATTGCTTTTGGAAGGAGATTTTAAGACAAAACCATCACTTACATTTGTATATGTGTCATCTTGGGAAACCATTGCCTCTTAATGGCTTTAAATATTTTTTGTCTTGGGAAACCATTGCCTCTTAATGGCTTTAAATATTTTTTGTGGAAAGTAATATCTAAAATGCAAGTTTTCATTGTCCTTCAGTAGTACAAGGTACTGGGCTATCCCTAAAGCACGGCCACAACACACACAAAAAGCCACGATGAAACCAGTGCACTTCCAGCTGAGGTGACTGACTAACTTCACAGAGGCAGTTTCCTCACTGGCAAAAGACTGAATGATCTATAGGCAGACTTCTGGCTATAAGGAGCTGAGTCTATGAAATGCCCAGTTAACTAAGGAAATGTCTAATGTCCCACAGCTAAACACCCCATATCAACTCATAGCACCACTCTGAAAATTCTCATCACCAAACTAAATGGGGAAAATGATATATTTATTTAGGCTTGACTTTTGTTAACAGAAGGAAATGCCAATGAAGGAATTTCGATTTTGATGAAAGGATAGAATTCAAGTTAGCTATCTAAAAAATGGTTTTTACAGTATTCAGTTCATAATCTGGCAAAGAAAGAGAAGCCTATTTATTACTATTAGTATTATTATTACTATACCTGGTATGAATATTGATGTGCCTTTTATAATTATTAATACTACTCCTGCTACGATGGCCCTTGTCATCTCATTGCCACAACTAGTTCTTGGCTGGGCTTTCTGTAAGAGCCTTCTCACCCAGCTCTCTACTTTGACTCTTGCCCTTTTATCATTCATTATTGCTTGCATCACTTCTCATCACCCACTCT
The DNA here is from genome assembly GCA_007922755.1 of Pedetes capensis. Lineage (NCBI taxonomy): Eukaryota > Metazoa > Chordata > Mammalia > Rodentia > Pedetidae > Pedetes > Pedetes capensis. The sequence goes on along the minus strand of VMDO01014888.1, from coordinate 18,802 downwards.
CCATATGGCAACCAAATCAAGCTTTTTAAAATAAGTCAATGCGGTCTTATCACTCCCCTGCTTAAAAACATCCAGTGATGCCTTTTTGCCTCAAAGAAAAACTCAAGCAAGCTGGGCGTGGTGGTGCACACCTGTAATCCCAGCAACTCAGCAGGCTGAGGTAGGAGGATCATAAGTTCGAGGCCAGAGGCAGCCTGAATAACTTAGTAAGACCTTGTTTCAAAACAAAAAGTAAAAAATGGGCTATGAGTGCAGCTCTGTGATGGAGCACATGCACAAAGTACACATGAAACTCTTGGTTCAATCCCCCAGTACCATCAAAAAAAGGATAAAGAAAAGATAAATATGCAAACTTCTTATCCTGTCAAACATAAATCATCTTATCTCTGTTTACTAAATTCAATCCAAACCAGTGTAGCTTGCCCCACTGTGTATGGGTTATCACTGACACCAGTCTCATTGAGCTCCTTTGTGCCCCAGAATCTTAGTACTCATTATTTACACTATCTGGAATTTGCATGCTCCAGCTTGCATATGAAAGTTCCTTCCAGCTACTGTCATTACTATAGTTTGGATCTTAAGTGCCCCTAACAACCCACGTGATAAAGTGCTTTCACCAGGGTGGCATTATTAGGAGGTTGTGGAACCTTTAAGAGGTGGAGCCTACTGAGAGGTCTTGAGTCACAGGGGTGTGGCCTCGAAGGGGACTATGAGGTTCTGGTCTCTTTTCTCTCTCTTTTGCATTCTGGCCATGAGATCAGTGGTTTTGCTTCCCAAATGCTCCTACAATGATGTACTGCCTCACAAGAGGCCCAAAAGTGATGAAGCCAACAGATCACAGGTTAAAGCCTATAAAACCATGAGCCAAAATAAGCCTTTTCTGCTTCATAAGTTTATTAGCTCAGATTTTTGTTACAGTAACAGAAAAATAACTAACGTGGTTACCTGTCTTTTTCAAATCTTACCTGAGAAAGTGTCTTTGTGCCTGCACAGTGCTACCATCAGTTTCCAGCATATCACTGGATCTTTTCAAATTGCCTTTGGCACTTCTTGCAAGTTTTCCATTTCTTTAAGTCTTTATTGTCTGTCTACGATCTAACCTTCACAAGGACAAGAATCCTATCTATATTTTTCATATAAAAATCATGCTTAGAAGTATTATAAGTATTTGACAATATTTCAAACAAATAAATGGGGAAATTGGTTTCACTGACAGCTACTATTTATTCATTACTTGCTAAAAAACTAGACAATGTGATCACATTAGCATAATTAATCTATATTCTTAACTTATAAAGAAGTTAATTACCTCAATTTCACAGTCTAGAACATATGCAGGCCTAGAAAAGATAACAAATGGAGACTCATATACCTAAGTCTAAATACTCAAAAGCTATGAACTAAGCCAATAAAATCTTAATAAAATATGTTCTCTAAAAAACAGTTGCTCCTCAGTATCCTTGGGGGATTAGTTTCAGTATCCCCACAGATATCAAAATCCAAGACTGCCTAAATTCCTTCTCAAAAGTGGTATAGTATTTGCACACTGCCTACACACATATCCTGTACACTTTAAATTATTATGATGTTATTGTTAGATGCCCTTGAGTCAGGTCCAACTCATGGCCACTCTCATAGGGTTTTCAATGGCTGACTGTTTCAGGATTGCTTTGAGAGTGGATTTCCACATCTTTCTCCCATTTTCGCAGTTCTGGGGATCAAACCCAGGTCCTTCCAGAGTACAAAGCAGCACTCCACCAACTGAGCTAAACCCCAGCCCTCTAAATTATTATAGATTCTTTTTAATACCTAATTCAATGTAAACATTACATAAATGCTATTGTCTTATATTGTTTAGGAAATATTAACAATAGAAAGTCTTTACATGTTCAGTATAGATGCAATTTTTAAAATATTTTCCATCTGCATTTGGTCGAAATGCACAAGCAGAACTGACAGGTACAGGGGTTGACTACAGGCACTCTTTCTCAGCTTGACAATACACCCTTCATAAAAACAGATAAAATCAGGTTTGAACTTGAAGTTTGGAAATCCTCAGATTTTAGATAGGGTCATTGAGATCACTGGATATGAAAAAAAAAATCATTGTGGACCTTCTTCTCCTATGCCCTCTTCCATGTTCCCCTACTCCCCATCCCAGGCTGCATCCCATGCTATGATAGATAATGTATGCACAGGCTGCAGCCATCCCAGCTCACATGTCTATGCTCAGGCTATCCCACTTTCAACAGCTATCTCATGACCACTCTTTGCACCTATCAACTAGCCACGGGAAGGCAGGCTGAGGAAGGAGGCCTGTGCAGATCCCAGAAGGGGACACAAGGTCATTAGGGCAGAAGGTCCCAGGAGTCCAGAGCTTGTGGTAAAGGGGGAGATACAGACTCCAGGGAAGCACATTGCCTTAGTAACATGAAATCCTCACCTTTTGAGAAGAGATATGCTCAGAGCAAGGCTTTCTAGAACCTGGGATGTGAGTTCAAAAATCTGAGTCTAAAAATAAAAGTAGGATTCCAAAGTTTGAGTGTCAAAAAGTTGAGCCTCAAGAGAGGGAGGAGCAGAGTGGGATTTTGCATTCAGCCATTCTGATTCTCAGGCTTTTACTTATCTGCCAACTTTGTTTCCAACACAGTGAACACACATGATATTTGTAATGGCTATTGGAGTGAAGCCTGCAGCTATAGCTCTGTGGCATCCGATCCCGTCAGATCTCAGAAGCTAAGCAGGGTCAGGCCTGGTTAGTAGCTGGATGGGAGACTGCCTGGGAACACCAGAAGCTGCAGGCTTAGGAGAAGGACCTGGTAACCCCCTCCCAAAAATCAATCTGCCATTGAAAACCCTACGAACAGCAGAGAAGCACTGACAATAGTGTTTCCCCTGTTGAACAGAGGGTCGCTATGAGTCGGATACCAACTTGACGGCACCTAACAACAACAACATTGGAGTGAATCATCTAAGTAACCCTAGGCCTAGGCATGCTGCCTCAAGAGGTAAAGGAATCACTATCTAGATATATCAAAAATCCTTCTGGGATCAAGCAATGCATTGAATAGTAAAAAGCTGTGCATTTTACTTCACTTTTCATTACAAATTTCATAAAATTATAAAGATCACATCAAAACATAAGCCAGACTGTTTCAATAACAGGCAACTTCATTCCAGAAAATGCTATCTGCTATTGAGTTCCGGTTATATGTATAGCTAAGTGCTAAGGGAGGTAAAATGGGAAGGGTGTGTCATCATCTGAGGAAAATGCAAGTGAACCACTGGATCCCAGGGAAAGCAGAGTAAGTGAAGGGATTTGAGAGTACTATAAAGAAGATAATTTAATCACACAGGGTATATTTGGCTAATTCCAACCTGCAGATCAGTAAGAGGGCCTTGTGAGAATCCAGATGGCATTCAACATAGATCTTGAAAGATGAGCATGACTCATAGCTCAGGTAGATGGGGGGGACACTCCAGATTGCTAGAAAAACATGAGCAAGGGCATGAAAATTATGGCAATGTTAATGATTGACCCAGCATGAGCAAGTCACAGCATCAGTAGAAGGACAAAGAATATTCTGGGAGAAGAGTTTGGAAAGGTAGTTCTGTTCTAAATCATGGAGAAATATGAAGTGTGAGGACTACTGAATGTTACTCTTCAGTCACAGGCAGGCACCGAATAGATGTTCTTAAAGCAATTGTAATATAACTCCCATTGTTTAAGAACATGTCTGAGGGAATTTATAAGATCAAATTAGTAGTGAGAAGGGCACGCAAGCAATGTAGTCTTTAACCAGGACAGTAGGTGGTAGAAATGGAAAGAACTAGATTAGAAAGACTATAAAGAAGTTGAAGGAACAGGAATGAATGATCACTTGATAAGGACCCCCAGGAAAGGGCCACCCATGCCTTAAAAGTGTCTAGCTTGGATAACTAGAAGGATGGTGGCTAAAAGACTCAGTAGATAGGAATAGAAATCAAATACATGGGGTTTGGAGTTCATGTTGGAAAAGAGAGGACACAACTGCCCAAGATGGGGAAGAACAGAAGAGAGATTTAGAGTAGAGAAGCAGAGGTTAATGATATTTGACCAGGTTAACTAAGATTGGTTTTTATTTTTTTCAGAGAATCAGAACCAAAAATCATCAGTGGATGAAAAAAAGAAAGGAGTATGATGAGGCTTTTAAAAAATGTTTTAGAGCTTTAAAAATTACCTTGTTGTTATTGTAGTTGTTAGTGGGACTTAAATGGAGGCTTGGGAAATGGATTACCAAATGCGTTATTTGGTTTTCTAATATTCTTTTCATGTGGCCCAACAACAGGTGGAAAAATAATCCAAAGGAATACTAATTCGAATACCATCAAGAATGTGTTATGTTCTTCCCCAAGGATTATTTGATTTTTTAAAATTTAGAAAGTATTTATACTTCAGAAGACAATTAGAAAAGAAAAGTTATGTTTGCCAAGTGTGCAAACAAAACTGATCACATTTTGAATTTGTGAATGGACAAAAATCAATGAAAAGGAGAGAGCAGTAAATGCGCCATAGTACACAAACTAAATGGCATTACTTAAGGCTCTGCCCCTTCATATATTAGAGCACATCGTTCTGGAATCCAAGCCCTTAAGTTTTAGCCGTCATATAAAATGAAGTAACTGAGATTTAAACTAAATAGAGAAAAGAGAGGGGGGAGACTTTAACAAACAGCACCCAGAATTAAATTGGCTCTATTTTATAATGATTTATATAAACAACTGGTTTCACAAAATTAACTGACATTTGCCTACAATTATATCAACCTACTTTGAGAGTATGAATAATAATGGGATTTATTTTGCCATCTCAAAATTGGTTTCTGTAAATTCACACAGTTCTAATTTATCTACCCTAATATCAGGAAGATTTAGTTGTAAGACACTTTAATTAGTATTCTCTCTGTGCTTGGTAGTTAGTTACTACCATTTTAGCCTCTTCAGGTTTTATGTGTGCCACATAATTCTAGTGTACTAAAAAGCAAATACAGATTTCCAAAAGGTTACCTCTCAGAACATTTAATAAAGGTAAAAATAGTAAAACAGAAACTCTATTTCTAATGCCAGACCGTTGTAAAGTTAGATTCAGAGAACATAGTCTAGTGAGTTCCAAGAGTCTAAAATTACTTCAGCAAGACAAGAGTAGCAATAAAGAGGGACAACATGATACCCAGAGAGAGAATCAGTAGGAACTGACAACTCATTGCACGTGGGGTCAAGAAAAGGGTCAAAGATCAATCTAAACTGGCTAGCCTAGTTGTCTTGGAACACAACTGAGATGACAAAGCTCAAAGAGTCAGGAAAGAAAGTTAGGAATCAAAAACATTGGGTAAGGAACTAGTACTGGCAGGAAAGAGAGACATCCCATCCTCAAAAACGGGAGGGAAAGGAGACTCAGAGATGACAAAGGAAAGATTGTTTGTTGGAATTCATGTGAGTTGAACTTTTTTTTTTTCTCAGTTATACTGGGGAATCATTTCAGAGTAAGGGAAGATCTGCTAGGGTGCTATAGCTTGGATCTGCAATATCCCCCATGGTCCATGTCTTGAAGACTAGATCCCTAGCCTGTGGTACTATTGGGAAATGGTAGGACCTTTAGGAAGTGGATAGTGGAAAGAGCCTGCAGCTGTAGCCCTGTGGCATCCGATCCCGTCAGATCTCAGAAGCTAAGCAGGGTCAGGCCTGGTTAGTACCTGGATGGGAGACCGCCTGGGAACACCAGAAGCTGCAGGCTTGGGAGAAGGACCTGGCAACCCCCTCCCAAAAATCAATCTGCCATTGAAAACCCTATGAACAGCAGAGAAGCACTGACAATAGTGTTTCCCCTGTTGTACAGAGGGTCGCTATGAGTCGGATACTGACTCGACAGCACCTAACAACAACAACAACAGTGGAAAGAAGAAGTTAGGTCACTGGGGGAATGACTTTACAGAGCTTTTGGGATCCTGGCCCCTTCCTCCCTCCCTGTCCCCACTTTCTCTCTCTCTCTCTCTCTTTCTCTCTCTCTCTCTCTGGTTCTTGGCCATCACAAGGTAAGCAGCCTCCTCTGCCACATGCTCCCTGCCATGATATTCTAACTCACCACAGGTTCAAGACAAGAGGACCAGGTGGCCACAGGCTGAAGCCTCTCAAACAGGGAGGCAAAATAGACCTTTCTTCCTTCTGTGTTGATTACCTTAGGTATATTGTCACAGTGATGGAAAGCTCACTAATACACATGGGGAGTCACGGATGATTTTCGGATCTGATTCTCTGAGGAAAATAAAAGCCAATCTTAATTAACCTGGTCAAATATCATTAACCTCTGTTTCTCTACCATAAATCTCTCTTCTGTTCTTCCCCATCTGGGGTAGTTGTGTCCTCTCTTTTCCAATATGAGCTCCAAACCTCATGTATTTAATTTCTATTCCTGTCTTCTGAGTCTTTTAGCCACCATCCTTCTAGTTATCCAAGCTAGACACTTTTAAGGCATGGGTGGCCCTTTCCTGGGGATCCTTACCAAGTGATCATTCATTCCTGTTACTTCAACTTCTTATAGTGGAATACCAGGATAGATTCCTGCCTGCTGCCTCATCATTGATGATGGCTTAAGATCACCATCCCTGGCAGAAATATGAGCTCCAGCAATTATGATGAATAGGTTAAAATGAAAAAGCCCCGAAGTTTAAATCCTTATGTTATAATTAATGATCTATTTTATTAACCACAGTGAAGGCCTTAAAGTATGTGCAATAGCTAGATATTTGTGAGGATAAAAGGTGACCAGCTTTCCCAGGCCGGAGAGCACAATCTCAAAGGCAGATGGACTGTCCTTCTCACGATCTAATTACACTGAAACTACTGAGATGTGAAGCACTCTCTCTTTCTTGTCTGGTGAATGAGTTTGGTGAAGATCTCCCATACCTCCAACAATTAAGAGAAAGGTAAGGTATCAGAAACTGTTGGTTGTTGGCCCAAACCCATTCATCCTTCTTGATTGTTTTCCATTGGAAAGTACTCTCCTCCACTAAATGAATTGGTAATAGACTGAATAGCCAAGCAATGATGGAAATGTACAACCAGTGCTGACCAGTGAGACCTGAGGGAGCTGGCTGCAAGGCTTCTGGATATAGTTAGATGGATTCCTCTTCCTCTGGATATTCTAGTATTTGAGTGTAACTCCTGGAAACATATGATCATCTGATGACCACGAGGGGACAAACCTGATAAGCCTGAGATGATAGAAGGGAAAGTCAGAAAGGATATCATTTAAGCTCTATATTAACTAACCTGGAACCATTATGTCTCAATCCTTCCTTTTATGTGAGACAGCATATTTTCTTTGTATTGTAATTTAGTTGAAGGTTTCTTTGTCTCTTTTGTTACTTCTTGCTAATCCTATCTTAATTGATTTAAGGAGTCAATAAAAAAGACAAAGTCCTCATTCCCAGCTAACCACAAGTTTCTCTTGTATACTTGATTTCCTCATTTAGCCAAGGAACTTTTAGCAGAGCCCTGCTATGTTATCCATGTATGTCCAATTATTGGTATACACTTACATAGCTATCTAGAGTTGTCAACCTCCCTGAGCACCAGCAGTTTGGAAGAACTCTCAAGATTATAAACACAAGCTCTGTGTACTCTGGAAACGGGGTTTCTGTAAAAAAGAGACCCTTATAGCACAAAGTACAAAGAAAAGCCACTTGATACACAGATAAAAAATTTCATGCAGAAAAAAACAGGAAAATTGGTGTAACTTAAAACAGATCATCTCTAATGAGATTTAAGACGTCTATGATTTGTTTTTAACCAGTAGGCAATGAAAACAATGTTTATGTGGAACATACTCTCTGACTAAAAAATAGTACTTGCAAAACTTGCTCATTTCATGGGCAGACTGTTCACAGTCAAACTCATCAAGACCAAATTTAAATGCTCTAACACAGTAATCCCTGTGACTATGATCACCTAAACCTTTGTTTTATAAAATGCCAACCAAAAACTATTATGGTCAAATCAAATGAGTTAATTAGGATATAAATAAGCTCAGACGTTACAAATCTCTTAAGAAAAATATAGATATTCTAAAACATTCACTTGCCTGAAAATACTATAAATCCAAAATTTATATTACGTTGGAGCTTTGATGTGGTTATGTATTTCTACCTTAAACATTTCTTTAAAAACTCAGAAGAGGTTGTCATAAGCAAGTATAGATATTCTGTTTTACTGCAAAGAATAGAGCTTGAAGGTCTCTATATAGAATTATAATTCACCAACATGATGCTACTGTGCAAGCTAATTATGAAGCCTTAAAGCAAAAACATCATATACATACACACACATTCTAAGTATTTTTTCCATTGAGATATATACATAATTTTTTCTCATAAATTTTAAAGAATCCTATATAGCTTCCTTTAAACATATGTTCTCCTATATAGCTTCCTTTATATGTAGAACAAAATATGTTCTCTGCTACAATGTATACTCTAAGTAATTAAAATGAAAAATGCTCACAATGAATACCCCTCAAAGAAATGTCCCAAAGATTTTCTCTTTAGGAAACTTCGCACATAATTGGGATTGCCTGTGGGAGCCCTATGTGACAGGGAGGAACTGCAGAACAGAAAGCAATGCAGACAGGGAACACAAAAGCAATCAGAATGAGTTGCTCAAGAGTTTTTGAAAACAATGTGAGAGATGCCATCAAGTGGCTGAAGAAAGAATTCTTCAAGTGAGGAAAGGTTTCCTAAGGCATTGCCACCTGGTGGTCAATAGGGGGAATAATTTTAGATACCAATAAAACTACAATGTGAATATTGGTCTTTCCTATGATCCATAATTTCAGGCTTGATAGCTCCCCTTTGCCATTAATAGAGTAAAACCTCATTAAAAACTTTTATAGCAACCATTTAAGTAGTGATAGTGTCATAGGAATTACTAATAACTTAATAGTCACAAATTTGCAGGAAAAGGGAAAGATGTTTAAAATTATTTCATCTAGTTCAATAGTTTTAGGGAATTCCTTCCGTAATAAATTCAAACCAAGTAAATTATTTACAACTTCATTTAACTACGACACTATAATTTTTTTAAATTACCTCACCAAATTTTTGCTTTTTCCCCCATATCCACCAGCCGACTAATGGTAGAATCAGAGGTTTCCTTCTTTTTTTTTACTTGAATCAGACTTTATACATCATATTATTGATTAGTTCATTCATTTCCATCTCCAAAAATATTTTTGAAGATATTTGTTGAACTGGGTACTGATCTAGGCATCAGTTATACAATTGTGAGCAAAACTTCTTTAGGGCAAGGACTAGTTTATAATCTACTATAGGTGAGAAATGTTTAAATAAATATATTTGAGCCAGGAGCCATGGTGCACTCGTATAATCCCAGTGTCTTAGGAGGATAAGGTGGGAGGATTACAGATTTGAGTCGGGAGGCAGTCTGCAAAACTTGTTGTTAGGTGCTGTGAAGTTGGTGTCTGACTCACAGCCATCCTATGTACAACAGGTAAAACACTATTGTCAGTGTTTCTCTGCTATTCATAGGGTTTTCAATGCCAGATTGGTTTTTGGGAATGAGCTGCTGGGTCCTTCTCCCAAGCCTACAGCACCTGGTGTTCCCAAGCAGTCTCCCATCCAAGCGCTAACCAGGCCCGACCCTGCTTAGCTTCTGAGATCTAACAGGATTGGATGCCACTGCTATGGCTGCAGGCCTGCACACCTTAGTAAGACTCTGTCTCAAAATAAAAAATAGCAAGGCGACTGGGGTGAAGATTAGTGGTGGAACACTTTCCTAGCATGTGTGAAGCCCTGAGTTCAACTCCCTAGTACTTGCAACAAGAAGAAAAAGAAAGAAAGAAAAGAAAGAAAGGGAGAAACAAGAAAGAAAGAAAGAAAGAAAGAAAGAAAGAAAGAAAGAAAGAAAACAAAAGGAAAGGAAAGAAGGAAATAGGTATTTGTTTATTCATTAAAATATTTGTACTAAGCATAACCTGTGTCTTATGCCTTGTTCAGGGATACATTATGAACAAAACAGACAGGAGTTCCTACTTTCAAGGAGTGTTTTGAAGTGAACAAAGTTCATTATAGGGATCTTTTCTAGGGAAATGACATTTAAACTTTGATATGAAACATAAAAAGCAGATGGAAGGACAAGAGCTAGAAGCAGAGGGAACAGAATTTTAAGGACATACAGAAAGTCCTAAGACAAGAGAAAAGACAGAGCATCTGGAAAACAACAACAGGGGAGTGATATACTGTGGGCTGGAGAGATAGGAGGGCTCAGGTCACTGCAGCATCTTCTAAGTCATAGAAAAGAGCTTGACTCAGTTCCAGAGAACTGGGAAACCACTGAACAATATCATCCCGGGAGTAATGGGATTTGCTTTGTTCTACAAAGACAGCACAATTGCTGCTTGGGAGATGAATGGAAGGATAGATTGATGGATGAGAGAGTATTCTTGCATGCTTACAGGACGTTTCCTTTTATTGTTTTTCTCAAAGAAAAATGTTTCTGATAACTACTGAAGCCACGTATAAGCTTCCTATCCACTTCATTAATACTGGTGCATGATACTTTTTGACCTTCAAGTATTCCCAATATATCTTCTTGTGCTCAGAAATTCAGAAAGAGCAAGAGCTGGTCTCATATGGTCTCATTCACCAGTTATAATTTTTCATTTTCTCATTTGCTTTCCCCCATTACAGCACTGATTTCTGTCTGATGAATTAACTTAGTTCTTTTGTACATTTTGTCTCTATAAGACTGTAAACGTCTATCCTTTCCTCATTTTTTTTGCAATCCCATAATGCCATCCTTTATACTTGGGAGCTTTATAATAAATTTCTATTAAATAAAAAAATTGAAATGTAAGGTGAACTCACTGTGCCATAGAATTTTAATTTTAAAAATTTGAATAACTTCATCAAAGGAAAGTTAGATTTATGCTAATATAATTTTCATTTAATTTCCTCATTTAGATTTTTCAATAATGGCCAACTGATGTAGAATACATGATTTCTCATAAACCTACTGCTCAGCTTTTCAGATAAGATGGATAGAGCATATTAGGTTAACTAAATGGTCTTCCACGGTCTTTTATCTGACCTTCTGGCTTCTGTTTATTTTCTTT
>VMDO01014887.1:42202-53142 GCA_007922755.1 Pedetes capensis | reverse complement strand
GTGTGAATATGGGAATGTGTGTGTGTGGCTGTATATGAGTGTGTGTGAATGTGTGTGTGAATGCATGTGCATCTGTGAATGTGTGAATGTGTGAATATGGGAATGTGTGTGTGTGGCTGTATATGAGTGTGTGTGAATGTGTGTGTGAGTGCATGTGCATGTGTGAATATGTGAGTGTGAATATGGGAATGTGCGTGTGGATGTATATGAGTGTGTGTGAATGTGTGTGTGAGTGCATGTGCATCTGTGAATATGTGAGTGTGAATATGGGAATGTGCGTGTGGATGTATATGAGTGTGTGTGAATGTGTGTGTGAACGCATGTGCATGTGTGAATGTGTGAGTGTGAATATGGGAATGTGTGTGTGTGTGTGTGGATGTGTATGAGTGTGTGTGCACTCATGCACTCTGGGGCTCTGCTTCGCCTCCATGCGGCGGGTGGTGACACCTGGTGGGGGCCAGGGCACGCAGAGGCACTCAGTACCGCTTTCTGCGGTGGATTTAGAAACCGTTCTCCATGTTTTTCCACATTAGAGGGCCGTCTTTGTCCCCAGGCCGACTTGTTACTGTTAAGATCTTTATAAACCAACAAGAATTTTTCATGAAATTCCACAAGGGCTGGAGGTCCCTTGGATGTGGGTGGGGTGTGTCTTTCTAGCCCCCAGGCCTCGTGTCCTGTCTTCAGACACTGGACTCAGCCCTAAGCGCACCCTCCCCTGGTGATGGTCAGGGCCCAGCCCAGGGGCCGGCCTCCATCCACCTGGAGCAGCCACGCCTGGGAGACCCACGCCTCCTTCTCGATCTGGCCACGCACCCTATTTTCTTCCAGACTGCTGAGTCCTGGGCATTTGCTCCTTTCGGGGTTGGGCAGAGGATCCCAGAGTTGGCCAGTCCCCCTGGAGCCACAGGCTTGGGACTCTTTATTCCAAGTCGGTCCCTCTCGAGGATCCCAGGGTCTCTGGTAGACAGAGATGACAGGTCCGCCAGGCCCCTTCTGGACCCAGAGCCAGCTCTGTGTTCTCGGTTCCTTTCCACCATTGCTCGTGCAGCATCAGCCACCTGTGTGACCCCGCAGGGCATGAGGGGCCCTGGGACACTGGGGTCCTGAGAAGGGTGGCAGGTGTTGGGGGTACCTGGGAGTAGAAACAGAACAAGCGAAGGAACAAGGCTGGGGCTCTCAAGGTGAAGGCAGGGGGAGGGAGAGGGCGGGGTGCCCACCCTCCACACCATCAGGTAAGGATCATGGGCTCATCGTGGCCACAGCCCCTTTCGTGTCTCCTTGGCCCCTTGCAACTGGGGGTGTCGGGGTCCCGGCGGCGCGGTGGGGTCTCTGAGGGCCTCCCGCCCCCGAGGCAGGTGGGAGACCAGCAGCTGGAGCGAGTGCTCGCGCACCTGCGGCGAGGGCTACCAGTTCCGCATCGTGCGCTGCTGGAAGATGCTGTCCCCCGGCTTCGACAGCTCCGTGTACAGCGACCTGTGCGAGGCCGCCGAGGCCGTGCGGCCCGAGGAGCGTAAGACGTGTCGCAACCCCGCGTGCGGGCCGCAGTGGGAGATGTCGGAGTGGTCAGAGGTGAGGGTGCAGACGCTGGGGGCTGCGGCCGGGGCTGGGCGGGTGGGCCTGTGCCCCCCACCCTCACCCCGTCCTCCTCACAGTGCACAGCCAAGTGCGGGGAGCGCAGCGTGGTGACCAGGGACATCCGCTGCTCAGAGGACGAGAAGCTGTGTGACCCCAACACCAGGCCCGTGGGGGAGAAGAACTGTACGGGGCCCCCCTGCGACCGCCAGTGGACCGTCTCAGACTGGGGACCGGTGAGAGCAGGGCTGGGGGAAAGAGGCTAGGGAGGCCTCTGTCTTGCGGTGCCTCAGTTTCCCCATCTTTCGGGAATAAAGGCGTGAGGGAAGCGTGTGCAACTGGACTCTGTCCCCTTATTGTTGTTGTTGTTAGGTGCCATCAAGTCGGTATTCAACTCATAGTGACCCTCAAAGGGTTTTCAATGGCTGACTGTTTCGGGATTGCCTTGGGAGTGGATTGCCAGGTCCTTCTCCCACTTTTGCGGTGCTGGGAATTGAACTCGGGACCTCAGAGACTGCAGCTCAGCGCTCTACCAACTGAGCTAAATCCCAGCCCCAAGATTGTTGTTGTTGTTAGGCACCGTTGAGTCAGTATCCGACTCATAGCGACCCTCATAGGGTTTTCAATGGCTGACTATTTCAGGATTGCCTTGGGAGTGGATTGCCAGGCCCTTCTCCCATTTTTGGATCAAATCCTTATCTGGAAAGTGCTAGCATCACTCTGCCCTCTCTGTTCCGGTCTGTCCGTCTGTCTCTCTCTGTTTTTCTGTCTGTCCTTGCCCCTGCCTTCATGTCTGTCTGTCTATTTTCTCTCCTGCCTTTGTCTCTCTGTCTCTGCTTCTCACCATCTGTCCAACACTCTGTCTTCTTCTCTCCCCACCTCTGTCTCCGTGTTCTCTCCCCGTCTCTGCCTCCATCTGTCTTCCCTGGTTGGGAGAGAGCTGCTTGGATGCTTGCTGCGGTCACCTCTGGCGACGGGGGCACACCCGACCTTTTGAGTTGCGCTTTTGTCTGAGCGTGTTTTGCATGGAGCGTGTTATTTCTGTAATTAGAACAGAAAATGTTATTTTTAAAAGCGGTTGCCACAGCAACCGCTTCCTCCTGCTGCCCCGGGAGACATCCCTCTCCCTTGGGGAGGATGATGTGTGTGCGGGGGGGCTGTGGGTAGCCCCTCTCACGCCACGTCCCCCGCTGTCCCCTCCTGTAGTGCAGCGGGAGCTGCGGACAAGGCCGCACCATCAGGCATGTGTACTGCAAGACCAGCGACGGGCGGGTGGTCCCTGAGTCTCAGTGCCAGATGGAGAACAAGCCTCTGGCCATCCACCCCTGTGGTGACAAGAACTGCCCGGCACACTGGCTGGCCCAGGACTGGGAGCGGGTGAGTGTTCAGGAGCCCACGAAGGGCTTCCTCTGTCTGGATAGCGTGGGGCCGGAGAGAAGTTGCCCGAGGGCCCGGTGGCTGGAAGGGTGGACGGGTCACAAGGACGCCATTACAAACTATGCAGCGCCGTTCACTAAAACTATCTTTGAAACGAAAAAAGCCAAAAAGGCAGGAAAGCTTTTGGGCTCCCGCACACGCGGGCAGCCTCCTCTTCTGGTTCCCAGTGGACCAGGAACCAGGATGTTGGTGGCTGTAACTCCAGCCCCTGTAGCCTGGGAAACCTCTTGTTGTCATGACCAATTTGTCTTTCCTTCCAGCCTGCCATTGTCACCAACTTGCCATTTCAGACATATCTCTCTTGGACAAATTGCTTCCCTCCAATTGTCCAGGCAGATGACTAGGAACCAAGCGATCTTGGGCCCAATTGTTTTCTGCTAAGTGGATTTTGCCCAAATCATCATTAGCCGATTTGTTGCAAAACAAATGGTTTAGGGATAAATGGCTTCAGATCAAATCTATTCAGGGGCCTGGCTCAGTGGCGCACATGGCCTGTCATCCCAGCGGCTCAGGAGGCAGAGGCGGGAGGATCACAAGTTCGAGACCAGAGGCAGTCTGCCTAATTTAGCAAAACCTTGTGGCAAAAAAAAAAAAAAAAAAAAAAGAGCCAGGCGTGGTGGCGCATGCCTGCAACCCCAGCATCTTGGGAGGCAGAGGCAGGAGGATTGCAAGTTCAAGACCAGAGGCAGTCTGCGTAATTTATCGAGACCTTGTCTCAAAAAGTAAAAACAATGGGCTGAGGGTGCAGCTCAGTACTCCAGCACTTGCAGAGCATGCAAGCGTGAGGCCCTGGGTTCAACCCCCAGTACCAAAAAAAAAAAAAAAAAAAGAAAAAAAAAATCTATTCAGGGCCAAGTGGTTCTCGAACAGAGTTCTCAGCCCCTCTGCCCATCGATCTGAGCATTTCCGCCCAGATGCTACTGGCCCCACTGTGACCACCGGCGGCTCTGTGGCCTCTGGCCCTCCTGGCCTCTGGCGCCTGACGGTCCTGTCGGCCCCCCCCTCAGTGCAACACCACGTGCGGGCGCGGCGTAAAGAAGCGGCTGGTCCTCTGCATGGAGCTGGCCAACGGCAAGCCGCAGACGCGCAGCGGCCCCGAGTGCGGGCTGGCCAAGAAGCCCCCGGAGGAGAGCACCTGCTTTGAGCGGCCCTGCTTCAAGTGGTACACCAGCTCCTGGTCGGAGGTAGGCTGCCTCGAGCCCAGCCTGCACTCTGAGGCCTCCTCTGTGCCTTTCCTTCTGCCCTAGACCTCCCTGAACTTCCCCCTCTGCCTCTGGAGGCTTTAGTCCTCCCAAAGCGTCTCAATGCTACCAAATCAGCTGCTGGAGACCCCCGCCCAAGGGCAGGCTTCTCTGTTCTCTCTCATCCCCACCCCTCTCGTCCTGGGCCAAGTCTCTTCTGGCCTCAGATCGTGGCCATTTTTTTTTTTTTTTTTTGGTACTGGGGGTTGAACCCAGGGCCTCGCGCCTGCATGCTTTGCAAGTGCTGGAACACTGAGCTGCCCCCCCCTGTTTTTTTTTCTTTTTTTTTTTTTTACTTTTTGAGACAGGGTCTCACTAAGTTGCGCAGACTGTCTCTGGTCTCGAGCTTGCGATCCTCCTGCCTCTGCCTCCCAAGCTGCTGGGATTATAGGTGTGTGTTACCACGCCCGGCTCTTTTTTTTTTTTTGGCACAGATCGTGCCCTTTAAGGGTATGATCGGCAGCCTGTGCTGACATCCTCTGTGGGACTCTGGGAAGCATATGCAGGGCAGGCCGGGCGTCGTGGGTCAGGGCTCTGGGTAGGCTCTGTGCTGGAGGCCAGGTCGGCCATTCTGACTCCAGCCTGGTGTCCCCCAAGTTCAGTGACTTCCTTGGCCCCTGAGCCCCAGCCTCAGACCGCTGGGCAGGACAGAGCCGAGGTGGGAGCGCAGCGCTCGCCTGCTGCCCCGAGGACCATGAAGGCTGCCCAGGCCAGACCTTGGCCTGGGGTCTCCTCCCTCCTAGTTGCACCCCATGAAGGGGCTCCCTGTCCATTTCTCAGAAGAAACAGAAGTGCAACCCCGTGGCTATAGGGGTGTGCTGGATCTGCGAGCCCCCAGCCAGAGCTTGTGGCTGAGGAGTCCACAGACTGCAGGAGACCGTGAGGGGCAGCCAGCTCCCTTCACAGGCTGCTCCAGGTGTGAGGCCCCGCCCAGTCCTCTGTGAAGCAGGGCCCCTGCCCCACAAGGCCCCTCCAGAGCCCAGGGGCCTGTGGCACCCCGAGGCTTCCCAACACCCCCAGTGCAGGGGTGTCTGGGTGGCAGTTTTTACTAACTCACTTCAGAGCCTCCCTGACGTGGCGTCCACTCCCCCAGCCTCAGTGCCACTCCTGCAAGAGGCCCGAGCCCTCAGGAGGCTCCCTGCGGAGGCGAGAGCCATCTGAGAATCACTGGGTGGGGCCAGGCTGGGTGACCCAGGGTCTCCCGCTGCCTTTGGCTTCAGTTTCCACATGGGTCAAGTCTTAGGGGTAGTACGTGGTGTCAACAGCACCCCAAGAGTGATGCTCCCCATGTGTCCCACACGGCAATGTCTGAGGCCTCCCTGGCCCTAGCCAAATCCCCGTACCTGGGAGTTCAGGGTGGGACATTGGGCGTCTGCAAGGCGGGGTCTAGGAGCGCTGTCTCCCGCCAGGCGTGGGCTCAGCCCTGCTCCACGTGTGCTTGTTCAAGACTGACCGTGCATTCACCCAGGAAGCACCCCAGGCCAGGGGGAGGAGGCTGAGGGCACAGCTGGCCGGGCTGCCCCTAGGAGGCGTGGGCAAGGTCAAGCTGGAGAGGGGCGGGCCTCGGTGGGGGAAACAGCTAGAGAGACGAATGCAGGCATGCAGAGCCCTGTGGACGGGCTGAGCCAGGGCTGGGGACCCCAGGGAGCCATGTCGAGACCTGTGCTCCCGGGAGAGCATCGGCTTCACAAGGGACGCAACTGTGGGGCCAGGGCCCGGGACCCGCTAGCTGCTGGGCGTGGGCCATGGGAAGGGAGGAGAGCCCGGAAGTAGAGCTGGGAGAGAGGTGCCTCCCATATGGCCCCGATGAGGAGGGGGCAGGGCAGGGCAGGGCGAGGGGTGGTCGGCCCTGAAGGATGGTGGCATGCATTGCCCCGAGATGGAGCAGCGCCCCTTGGCCACGGCCATTGCCCGCCCCACAAGGCTGTACCTCAGTGTTTGTTTCTCTAGCTGCCCTGCCCCATACGCTCCCCAGGGACAGAGGAGCAGGCGCCAGGACCTGCCCAGAGCCCACTAGGCTCCGGGCACCTGCCAAAGGCACGTCATCCTCTGGTCGCCAGTGCCAAGCTGGCCTCTCCATGCCTCCAGACGGGGCCGGCTCCCCAGGCTCAGAGCAGGCCCCACCTCCACCCCCAGCACCCAGGGCTCGGGTCCCAGCCATGCGAGGGTGATGTGGGGTCACCCATGTCAGGGAGACGCCGCCTGTGGAATCTGGGCAGGAGGACAGGGCAGGGCAGGGTAACTGGGGTCAGCAGATGGCCCTGGAGTTCTGGGCAGCTCTGCAGGCTTTCTGAGGGGAACATCTGGAGGGGGAGCCAGGGTGGGGTGGAGCCCTTGGAAGCTGCGTCTGATTGGCCTGTAGCAAACGCTCTGCATCACAGACCCAGGATGGCTGGAAACAGAGCACTTGCAGGGACACACCCTCGCTGTGCAGCTGGGGAAACTGAGGCAGCGCTGGGGGGGGGGATGTGAAACAGAGTCTCCGAATGGCAGGCAGAGCCCCATCCCCGTGTCACCTCCACTCAGCTCCAGCTGCAGGCCACCAGTTCCAAGCTCTGTGTGTCCTGGGGCAGCTGGGACTCAGCAGCCTGGAGGGCTGGGCAGGGCAGGGAAGGGTGAGTGCCGGGTAGCGAGGCCGCCGCCGTCTCTGTCAGGGAGCGGGACTTGCCATGCGTTTGTCTGTCTGCCTGTCCCACATCAGTGCACCAAGACCTGCGGGGTAGGCGTGAGGATGCGGGACGTGAAGTGTTACCAGGGAACCGACATCGTCCGCGGCTGCGACCCGCTGGTGAAGCCCGTGGGCAGACAGGCCTGTGACCTGCAGCCCTGCCCCACGGAGCCCCCAGGTGAGAAGGGCAAGGCCGGGCTGCCCAGAGCGGGCCTGGCAGAGCCGGGCCTGTGGCTGAGAGCAGCTGGAGAGACAGACACGTGTTGCAGGGAGCAAAGACCCCTTGAACCTGGCTGAGCCCGGCTGGCCGGCCGAAACCTGTGCTTTGCGAAGAGCATCAGCCTCAGAGGCGAGGGCAGCTGTGGGGCTGGGGACCAGGACACAGGAAAGTGGCCAGTGCAGGACCCTGGGAGGAGGAGGGAGCAGGGGGTAGGCAGGACCTGTGGCTTGGGCACCTGGAAGGTGAACGAGGGTCCCAGGTTCCACAGTGGGGGCCAGGGGCAGAGGCAGAGGAGCTCTGCTTTGGATGTTCTGAGCCGGAGGGGGGCCATGGGGCTGTTCAGGCCTCTGGGAGGGGAGCGATGACTCCCCCCCATCTCGGCCCCTGGGACATCGCACCCCAGGGTGCGCAGACTGAACCACTTGGCAGGATCCAGGACTTCCTGGGGAGAGATGGGAGCGGGACAGGGGCGGCAGAGGCACTTCCTGCTGTGGGGAAGAGGATGTGGGCATGGAGGGGGGCTGGGTGGAGCTGTCTCCCCTTGGCCTCCAGCTGACACCTTGTCCCATCCCCCCACGCCGTGTACCTTTTCCAGATGACAGCTGCCAGGACCAGCCAGGTACCAACTGTGCCCTGGCCATCAAAGTGAACCTGTGTGGCCACTGGTACTACAGCAAGGCCTGCTGCCGCTCCTGCAGGCCCCCCCACCCCTAGGCCGGGCGCTGCAGCCCCTGAGACCTGAGCGCCCCACCCTGGGGCCCTTCCCAGAGCCCGTCCTGCAGGGCACCCGGCCTGTGAAGACGTGACACTGAGCCTTGGCTGACGAGAAGGGACTATCGTGCTGTGGACCCCGGCTGTGCCTGGGGGATGGGGGTTGGGGGAGCCCCAGTGCCGTGGCCCTTCTCAGACGAAGCCGCCCTGCTGTGGGAAACCGAGCCCAGAGCCAGGAGGGTCCTGGGTTTGCCGCTCCCCCTGCGCCCAGCAGGGCCAGAGTCCAAAACCCAGTCTTAAGGGAGATGAGCCACGGTCCAGGCCGTTCTCCAGGGTACCAGGGGCTTCCGAAGGTGACCTGCAGATGACCGGGTAGGGACAGGCCTCCCCCGCTCCATCTGCTGCCTTGGGGTTGAGGAGGGGACACAAGGCAGTGTGGGCGGCTCCAGCTGCCCCATCTCTGACGGTATTGGGGTGCACTCATTCTGGGGGAGCCTTTCTCAAGACCCAGCCCTGGCCCTGTGTCCCGCACAGGAGCCCGCACGCTCAGAAGGACCATGTGCACGCTACACCCGGAAGAAGCCCCTTTGCACGTGGCATAGTTGGTGACAAACAGCGGGGTGTCCTCCGTGCTCATCCGTGTCCATTAATAAAGTGGTCGTATTTATGGTGGCAGTGCAAAGTCTCGGTCGCTTCTGGCAGCAGCGGTGGGCAGTCTGGTAGCTGCCGGGGAGGCTGTGCGGCTCTTGCTGGGCAATAGGGCTAAGGATGGGCAGAGGAGGGACGGTCAGGAGCAGAAAGCGAGTGAGGGTGGCAAAAAGCGCAGGGAGCACGCAGAGAGGGACAACAGGGGACAGCGCTGGAGCCGGAACTGGCCGCAACCTCAAGCCCATCATCAGCTGGTGTGGGGCTGGGTGGGGACCTCAGCATAGCCTGAGACTCAGCCAAGGGGTGGAGTGCCCACCTGCAGGTGCACTGGGGGAAGACTGGCAGGCTGGGGGGCACCCGTGGCTGTGGCCTCTGGCCCTCAGGAAAGACCATCCAATCTGCACTTGTGGGTGCAGGAGAGGCCCCGAGAGGCGCCGCTTCAGCGTGGCTTGTCCTGAAGGGACGCCTGGGGAAGAGGAGGCAGCAGAGAGAAAGCAGGGCGCAGAGGAGGCAGCGGAGGGGCAGCGGGAGCACAGGCCCCCACACGCCACCCAAGGGTGGCCATCCTGCCTCAGGAGCCAGGAAGTGTCTCCTTGGAAGCCAGTGGCATCCAGGCCACCTCCTGTGATTTAGGGCTGGCCTGTCCCCACGCCAGAACCCAGACCAGAGTCCACCACGGAACCATGTTGTAGAAGGACAGCTTCTGCAGGACTTGGGGCTTTGGGAAACTAAGGCAGCAGCCCACCTCAGTGCACGCTCGCCTCCGTGTGTGTATGCGCCCCTGCCCTGGTGGCCATCAAGGGGCTGCAGCTGCCCAGTGGCTGCTGGGGTTCTTTGCAGTCTCCAAACCCCATGAGTTTGAGGTCCACCGATTTGCTCCAGGTCACCAGTGGGTTTGGGCAGAGAGGCCGTGTGTCCCAGAGGCCTGGGGCCTCTGCTCACCCTTTGCCTCTGGGCCCCCATCGCCTCTCCACGCTGCTCTCCTCCCACTCTCCTGCTGTCCTTATTTCCTTCCCCTCTCATCCTCCTCTCAGCCAACACTTAGTGTGCACTTACTGTACGCCAGGCCCCATGCCAGGCACTTCATGAATGCTGCCTAGTTTCATTTTTTTTGCAAGCCCCATGAAGCGAGTAGCATGATGGTCCCATTATACTGACACTAAAATAGGCCCAGAGACATTCAGCCACTTGTCCCAGGTAACACAGCCCATCACCCACAACCTGCCGTCCAGGTTGGTGATGCTGGTGCTTTCCAAGCTTGCACGATGGACGCAGCCATCCAGGGGAACTGACCGACCAAAGCGGCTTGCTATGGTGCCCTTGGGCTGGGATTTAGCTCAGTTGGTAAAGTGCTGCACTGCAGTCTCTGAGGTCCCGAGTTCAATTCCCAGCACTGCAAAAATGGGAGAAGGACCTGGCAATCCACTCCCAAGGCAATCCTGAAACAGTCAGCCATTGAAAACCCTATGAGGGTCGCTATGGGTCAGATACCGACTTGACGGCACCTAACAACACATGGTGCCCTTGCTGCACAGAGCTGCTCCGGGCCCCTCTGGGCAGAGCCCCACCAGCCGGATGGAAGGCTGACTCTGTCTGACACTGGGGTGGCTCCAGGCTCCAGGGGGCGGTATGCACCCGCAGGACCCCAGGTGGACGGAAGACGCAGAGCCGCGGTGGGAGACAAGTTTATTGGCTTTTATTTTTCTCGGGGAGCCCCTGGGCTCCCCAGCAGGCCCCCGTGGTGGTGTCCAGTGAGCCAGGAGGGATGGGTGCTTTTTCATTGGAGGTCTATGAGTCTGTGCAGAGAAGGTCAAGGCCAGAAAGAAGGGAGATGGAAAGAGAAGGGCCCAGGAGCGGCCCTCCTGCTCTCACTCACACCCACAAGCCCATGCAGGGGGACAAACTCCATTGGGTGGATGGGCCTAAGGACGGAGGAGAGGTGGGGCGTGGGCGGGAGCTTCGGAGCTTCTGAAGGTTTCGGAGGGTGAATCCGCTTGCCCATCCTCAGACAAGAGGAGAAAGGAAGAAGAGAAAGAAGCCAAGAACCTCCAAGACAGCCGGGCTCCACTGGCTCCGTGTGGGTGCCTTTGGGAGCTCCTTGTGCTTTTCTGTCAGAGCGCCGCGCCTCCTGCTCGCCTCAGAGGCTGTGGGGAGCTCAAGGGCCTGTCTTTTAGGGAGGTGTCTTTGCTGGGGAGCTTATCTCTCTCTGGGGCTCCGCGGCCTGGCCTAGGGAGGAAAGAGCCCAAGAGGGAGGAGGCCCTGGGGGCTGTGCTGCTGCTGCCAACAGAAGAAAATGTCACCTCCTTTTGGGGGGTGGGCAGCTGGACTCCTGATGACCAGTGCCCAGGCCTTGGGGCATCTCCCTGGGGTGGCCGTTGGATATCATTTCTTTCTTTTTTTTCTTTCTTTTCTTTCTTTCTTTTTTTTTTTTTTTTTTTTTTGT